>JABFFE010000264.1:0-37103 GCA_013623625.1 Fusarium setosum | reverse complement strand
TCAACTTTCATTCCCCAGGAATCCCTCTAGTAGTCCTCCACATGCTAAACATCATCCCTTGGTTGTTTGAGATCGGCTTCAGCCTCTTCAGCCTGCATTGCTTTTCTCTTCTCGGCTCTGTTATATAAGAAAAAGCCCAAGCTAAGAGAGACCCAACATCCCAATATGAAGAAGAAATTGATAATGTAGCCCTTCTTCCAGCGTGGCGCTTCAATGACAGGGAATACGACAATGGGATAAAATGCAAAGATTGCAAAGCCCAGCATCTGCGATAGTCAGTGTCAGGGTAGGTTATATGAATGGTCCGAGAAGAACTAACAAGCATGCTTCCATTGGTGAATGCTCGCGCCTCAGCTGAATCCTTCGGAACCAGAATCGGTGTAACAGCCGCGCTTACACCGAGGAGATAGTACGAGGTAAAGTGCAAGCCCGTCGGGATATTCCAAACCATGAGGCAGATATTGGAAAACATGAATACCGACATGTGGCGTAGATCCCTGATGATTTGCGAGAAGATGTAGCGAGGAAGGAATCTATTTAGCATAGCTGCATCGGTGTGGCTCGGCAGTGGAATGATTAGCATATAGAGGAACTAGTTGTATATCTGCCTCCTCTATTTAACCCGCCCTGATCTTAGAGAACAAGGGAAGATAGTAAGAAACACTAGGCTATACTCTTATAGCCTATAGGACTAGTATGGTTTAGCTATGAGCATATAAGCTAGATAATGTCCGCCTATCTTCTGCTTTATTATACTACCTAAGTAACCTTATTTATCCCTTGACTTCTAAATATACCGTAGCTTTAATATAGTATTAATAATCTCTAATGCTAGGCAGTAGAAATTGCGATAAAACCTTACTCTCTCTGCTTCTCTAGCAGTTGCTATATCGCTATGTGATAAAGAGGCTCTCTCGGCTACTAGAGAATCTAGTGACTCCACCATTTAGATTTCTGACGATGATACTGATAAAGAAGATGAGGATAACGATGAGGGTCAAGATTTCGACGACTCGCAATCATGCATAACACCTACGACGACCAGCATCTCAGACCATTCGGGTAAGGCCTTTACCCTATGATTCTTTCTAGTGTAGGTCCTAACAGCCCGTATAGATAGCACGGGCACGGTCAAACTAAGTCGGAGGCCGCCATCGGTATGAATACTACGCCAGAATTATCTCCGGCTTGAGTGGAGGACAGCCCAATCTGGACACATGACTCACATAGACGCCCTCACTGATCCTAAACCGAATCAGCAATCTCCTTGTCAGACAAATCGCATATTCGCTGGAGACACGACGGCTTGTATAGATGCCAGCTTTGACGTTTCGCCTGCTAGCCCCGAAAGTCAGCCACGAAGTCAGCTATGTTTGGGTATGTCAGACGAGCAACAGCTTGGCCAATGAAGCCAACGGAGCCACCAGCGCGCCGGGCATTATGATGATCAATGCTCTCTCTGACGAAGGATCCTGCCATAGTGTATAGAGCACTGCAGCGTCTACTTTAATGCCCATATAAAGTCCTGTTGCTGCTACCCCCGAGGAGATAGCTTAGACGTTGCTGCATAGTAGCGAAGTATATGTGAGCACCTCTCCTGATGATGCCATCCCTAGAGCCCGCACTTCATCCCCCATAGTAAGGCTGTCACCTGAATCACAATAAGAGCAAGGCTTCGACCACGCGACCTGCGGATCCAGCGACGCTGAGTCCGAGTCCGAGTCCTTAGAGGCTGAATCCGGATGGCCATTTGAAGCCTGAGTATCTCCCCCTATCGTCCCCGCGCCGTTCTCGTCGCAGATCTTTATATGCATATGAAATGGTGCACGATAAGGATAGTGATATAGACACGGAAGGTTCTGGCAGTGAGGATAGCCTCGACGTTCAAGAATTCATGCGTGATGAGGACTATTGTCCTTCGCCTCCAAAAGTTCAGGGACATGGCTCTGGAGACGATTCCGATGATGAACAGCATGGTCGCAGGCGTCGCAGGGTATCTCGATCCCCTCACACCTCGGCTCGCAGTACTCAAGGACAATTGCTAAGACGCACCAAACCGTTGCCCAGAGGGCGTCAAACATCTATATGCGGCATTAAGAGTCCAATACCATCACAGGCAAGACCAGTCCCCTCTAAGACTAGCACATTTCTTACTCAATTCAAAGAATAGCCTCTTAGTAATATTTTATTAAAGTGCATCACTAAGGGCAGCAAGGCGATATTTAATTGCAGTTTAAACGGATCCCTAATCTATATTAGCCATATGCTAATAGATCTATATCTTATCCTAAGAAGGGCAGAGGACCGCCTAAGGCTTCGCTTTCGGCTATAAGATCATCTAGTTTAGGGCCTGAGGTGGAATACTCCATAAGGCGAGCACCGGTGAAACTAGGTACAAAAAGTGCTAAAGATGATACCCAAGAGGATTAGGCCAATACAGAATGATAATTGCCTCCGCCAAAGCTTTCGTCCAACCAGCGCGCTTTCTCGGTGTTGTGCCGATTCTTATGGATATGAGGACGTTGTCAACATCCTCGTGTCTGTTGGGGCAAAATCACACTTTATCGACGCCGATGGAAGAACCGCAGCAGACGCGAAACAAGACGCCTGGGTCTCGATCCGCTGCCAGAGCCGAGAAGCTTTCAGAACTACAAAACATGGACACTGGAGCAGTTGATGTGAGAAATAAAGCAATGAGGGGCGTCTAGAAACCTCCGGAAAGTCACACCGCTCTTTCAACAAACAAGTTCTTCGGCCCAGGCAGGGCCTTGTTTGAAGTTTCCATTTTTCTTTCCTCCTAGAAGACAGTGGCAAATAATCACAGTAGGCGGCAGCCCGTATTTTGCATACGGGATTGCTATTCTAACAGACTACGGGCCTGCAACCCTAAAGTACAATGACTCACAGAAAGCGGCATCAGAAACCAACCAACAGTAGTGAAACCCTATCCTCGGGCATAATGAGTATATGCGGCCGTAATTGAGCACCTTGGGGAGTACTAAAAGATTTCTACATGTTGAAAGCCTCTACCGCCTCTGTCATTGTATGATAGGCCTTCCCGGCTCCTTGCAACCCAACATTCGTCACCTGTAGCACCACGCGTTTGTACGTGACCAAGCTCGGACTTCCATTGTCCTTGACCTCTAGAATAAGGTGAAGAGTCTGCCCCCGCTCGACTGCCTCCCCCGTGAGAACATTTACGGCGGAGCAATTGGCGGGCGGCATCTGGACTCGCACAATGGCGCCTGAAGGATCCTGGGCTTTGACCAGAAGATCCGGTACCTTGGGCCAGTAGATGAGGGAATGGGCTTTTGTCGGCTCCTTGTACTGAAACCACCGGAACGTCAAATCGTCGCCGTCAGGGTCATACGTCTGGCCGGCGTCAAGCAGCACCTCGGAGTCGACCTCCGCGCTGATAAAATATGGTTTCGGCCCAGGTCCGCTGTCGTTGATGATGACCGTCGGCGCGTGGTTCGCCCTGGACCGATCACCATGAAGGGTCCACTGCATGCGCGCAGCAAAGTCGTTCTGGTATGCATCTCTCCAGCGCCAGATTGTGGCGTAGTTGGACTGGAATTTGCGGCCATTCTTGCCTATCACTAGATCACGAGCATCTGCGTAGTGCTTCGCTGCTTCGCCTATATCGACGAGCACGTAGCGGCCTCCCCAGCTGCCCCAGTGGGGATGGTCTGGCGAACCAAGGCCATTCTGGATGAGGTGTAGGAATGTTGGGCTGTCTCCTTCCATCGAGAACACAAAGTCTGGGTAGACTTGGCCAAGAGGGCCGATCTGGATGTGTTCTTTCAGCCATGCCTGGGTCACCTTGGCGATGTCGGGTCCTCCCTCGTCCATTGGCTGCGATAGGTCACCGGCGATACCAGACCAGGTCGCGAGGCGGTACTCGTTCCAGCCAGTAGTAGAGCAGATGTAGAAGATGTCGGGATAGGTAACTCTAATCCAGAGGCCTGTATCGTCTTGGTCGCTGATTGTGTATACCCGGAGCTTTGCTCGAAGCTTCTGTGCCTCAGTCTCCGTCTTGGATTGATGTGCGTGCTGGAGGGCCTGAGCAAGCACATTGGTACCGCCCCAGCCGAGGAACCAGAGTGGCTCATTGGACGCATCCAAAGCGCTGACAAGCAGCTCAGCTCCTGGGCTTAGAGGGGCTTCCAGAGCAAGAGCCTCTCTGCCGTATAGCGTCGGGCCAGATTTGACGACAGACTGTAGGTAGCTGGCAGTGGGATATTGGTTGTCGGGGTGGACATGAGCGTTCAGATTGTCCCTGACCTTTGCAAATGCTTCAATGATTTTCTCCATTTCCTCTGGATGCACGCTAGATCTCATCCATGCTGAAGTACATGGGACAAGACCTTGGATGTCTAATTCATTGCTGTAAAGAAGAAGTCTGACCAGACTCTCGTTGTCGTCGGGGTCGTTGCCAATATCCGATGTGACGAAGACCCGGGGCTTGTGGCCACAGTTTCTCAGTAAGGCCTGGTCGGTCATTGTCGCAATGATGATGGAAGAAGATACTGAGATTGGGTCGTGATGAAAGGAAAATGTACACAGGGGAGAAATGCTAAACAAAACTGGGAACCCTACTTACGTACACGATACCTTTACGCAGTGCCACGACGCAGACGACGACAGAGGCAAGTAGTGGCTCGCATTGCCATTTCAGTCCCATCTGCAGCGAAAGAGAAGATACTTGCAGGACCTTATGCATCCTTTCAAATCTTCTGACCTTGTTCTTGGCACGCCAGTCACTCCCAAAGAGTCTAGCTGAGCTGAGTAGCCAAGATCTTCGGCAAGACTTGAGGAATGCCCCGTCTCCACTCGAAAATTACTCCGATTTCGCCGCGGTGCTTATCCCCATCTGCCAGGGCATCATCTGCTGTGGGAATTCCCTGCGTTGAACACCGACGTGCTGATTGGGCCTCAATTCATTGATGACTGTACATGTCGAATGCCTTTATAATATGGACCAGACATAAGTATGCCATTATCTCGACCATAAACTGCTCACTTCGTACACACAATATTGACCGTTTACACAGTTACAAGCCGCAAAATGACGGTGCGGGAGCTCGTTACTCCCTCCTCTGTGCCATCAGGCCAGTCGAAAACGGCAGCTAGGCCAATGCCAAGCCGCGTCTCGCTCGACGACAAAAAGACCCATCTGGACCAACTCATCGCTCAGCTCACTGTCGAGGAGCTGGGTAAGTCTCTTTCACATCACGAATTTTCAATGCTGGTGCTGATCGCCGTAGCTTCTCAACTTCTGGTGATATCTGGCAACTGGATCGTTGGGGAAAAGTCCGATTACAGCCCCTATGGTATGTGAGCGACACGCCAGCTCCAGCATATTCTAACAGAAGTGTCTTTACAGACCAGATTTTGCGGCGTGCTCCGGATGCAGGAATAGGAGCTATGTGCGATTGGTAGGTTGATCGCCAAGTTCGCGAAGAATGAGCTCTTACTAAAACGAACCCAGGTATCCCACCCATCACGCGCATTTCAATTCCCTCCAGGCCCTGAACCTGGAGAAGTCGCGGGTCAAGATCCCTCTGATGGCAACTGGCGAGAGCCTCCACGCCGTCTTCTCGAATAGACAATCCGTGTTCCCTCAATCTCTCTCGTTGTCAAGCAGCTTCGACACTGACCTCGTCTATCGCGTTGGGCGAGCGCTAGGTACAGAAGCTCGGTCTATTGGCATCCAAGTATGCTTCGCCCCAGTGCTTGACGTGGCAAAGGAGCCCCGTTACGGAAGATCCCAGGGTATGCTCAAGTATCCATGCAAGAATGAATGTCCGCTGACTCAAGACAACAGAAACTTATGGCGAAGACTTCGTATTGGTTTCGCACATGGGTGTGGCGTACTCATCCGGCCTTTCCAAAAATGGAGCTTTGTCTGACTCTGAGGCCGCTCTCCCAGTCGTCAAGGTTCGTCTCAATACCCTGTGCACAAGCTTGAAGACTGACCCTTGTCACTGAAGCATTTCGGTGGTCATGGTGCACCATCAGGAGGGCTTCATTCTAATGCGTGGGCTGGCCGTGGTCGACGAGAGCTGCTCACCGAGACACTCACCCCGTTCAAAGCCGCCATCACTCAGGCAGGAGGAGTAAAAGGAGTTATGATGTCACATCACCCGTTCCTGTTGCTAATCTTCAAGAGCTGATTTGAGATCTAGGCCCTATACCGCGGTGGATGACTTACCGGGCCATCTTGACCCATTGTTGTATAAACAGCTCGAAGAATGGGGGTTTGACGGTATGTCTTCAGACCCATCCGCACAGATAGCGCTGATAATTATTGCGTTTAGGATTTGTTATTTCAGATTGGTGGGGTGAGTTTATACCTTAACCACTTCTCTTCTTCTCTAACGCGTCACAGGACTCCGAGAGACAGTTACAGGTCATCTTGTCGCCGATAGCCCTGCCGATGCTATTCGACAGTGGCTCAATATCGGCGGCGGAAGCTTGCTGTACGATTTTGCTCCTGATGTAATTGTGAGCGTACGTATCGCCTTCGCCCAAACAACAACTAACTCGCATTAACTTGGCAAAATAGTCTGTTGCTGAACTCGTCAAGAATGGAGATGTAGAGCTTGCCACACTCCAGAAGAGAGTCCGGAAGATCCTCGAGGCCAAGTACGATTTGGGACTCTTCCACAATCCCTATCTACCTGAGGGCCTCGACCCCAATGCTATTACTCTATCTCACATCCCTCTAGCCCTCGAGGCAGCTCGACGCTCAATTGTTCTATTAGAGAACAGAAACAGGACCCTACCGATTCTGCCATCCGAGCAGAGAATCAACAAAATTGCTTTAGTCGGCCCTTTTGTGGATTTATTCAACTATGGAAGTTACACAGGCGTCTGGGGTGCGAATCCGACAAATAATGCTACTACCATTCGACAAGGAATTCTTGAACAACTCGCTAGGGCTGGGCATTCAAATGTCGATGTCGCCTCGGCGTGGGGAGCCAACAACTGGCAGTACAACGCACAATGCCCAATCCCAGGATATCTACTATCGGTAAACGGCTCTGCAGGAGGCCTTCAGGCGACATATTACCACGACACCAAGTTCCAAGACATGGCATTCCAGGTGATCGAAATGCCGAACCGCGACTGGGGACTCTACCCACCTATCGGCCTTGCATCCAACAGCTTCGGCGTGGTGTGGGAAGGCGAGCTCGAGGTCCCAGTAAGCAGCGAAGTTGACGGATGGATTGGCGTTGGTGTCACACCAAAGACGACGGCCCGGCTCTACATCGACAGCAAGCTGGTTTCACAGTCGGACGATAGCAAACCTGGCACTATTCTGAGAGAGATCATGCCATACACTTACACGGCCGAGAAGGGCACCGGCCCGCCTCCTGGAGGGTCTGAGTTCCTCTTCACGCCTGGTTCCAAGCATAAAGTTCGAATTGAGTGCGAAGTATATCCCAATTGGCCGAGATCGAGCGCAGCAGGAGTTCATTCAAGGGTCCAACTCTTCTGGAATTTGGTTGACAGAAATAACGCCATCGGTCAAGTAAGTTCCCTTCAAGACTGATGCTGGCTTATACTTACCCTGTGTTCCTAGGCGAAGAGTGCCGCATCTGATGCTGACTTGATTGTTCTTGCCGTTGGAGCTGCTTGGAATAGTGACGGCGAGAATGGCGATCGCGCAACCCTCGGCCTGTCCACGGACCAGAGTAAGAACCAGCTCGACATTTTATACACTGACCTGAGCTGATAAACTATTCTAGCGAAACTTGCACAGACCATCTTTAAACTGGGAAAACCAGTTGTCCTCGTCCTGGAGGGCGGTCGGCCATTTGCTATCCCCGAGTTTTACGCGCAGTCTGCTGCCGTCCTCAGCACCGTAAGTCAATATCTGGTCTGGTGCAACATGTTCTGACCATTGTGTCCCCAATAGGGATTATTGGGTCAAGCGGCTGGTCAGGCTATTGCGGACGTGCTCTTTGGCGAATTCAACCCCGGCGGTCGTCTGACAATGAGTGTCCCTTATGATGTCGGCTGTCTTCCTGTGTTCTACAAGTACGACTATCTCCTCCAAGACCTCGACTTCTTACTTACTGTATCATAGCCAGCGCACAACCAAACCCAAAAGCCACATTCCCTACTATCTCGATGTACCCAAGCCAGTACTGGTATGATTACATCTTTCCTTCCTCCTTCTTTCCTCGGGCCAATATGGCCGGCAAGGTTTCTAGTTCCTCGCTAACAATAATTCTCCAGTACTCGTTCGGATATGGATTATCATATACCACTTTTAGCCAGGACTTGCAGAGTGCTGTGTCGACTATTAATGGTAGAACGCAAGGCACCTTCTCGCATGGCGATACCCTTACGTTCTCTGTGTCAATCACAAACACGGGCGCTATGGCTGGAAGTCATATTCCTCAGGTGAGTTAGCCATAGCCTGAAGATACATGGGCGTGTCATCTGAAATTCGAACTATTCCTTTGCGGTCATATTCTTACAATGGAGCAGATCTACCTCTTGAGACGCCAAGGATCATCCGTGATAACGGCCGACAAGCAGCTTGTCGCATTTGCTCGCGTTGAGGTCCAGGCGGGAGAGACCAAAACCGCGACACTAAAATTGGAGGTGGACCGTTATCTTCCCGTGATTAATCGCGAGTACGAGCGTGTGCTGGAGGCAGGGCAGTATACATTTGCCCTCATGGACGATGGATCGCTCGACGCTCCAGCCATCGCAGAAGCCACCCTGAAGGTCGAGTCTTCTCACAGATATTAGAAGCTTTAGGGGAATCACCTGTGCCTAGTCAATTATAGTATTGCTTCTTAGAAGGAGTCTAAAGTTCCCGTAGGATGTTTCAATACAACGACGACTGGAATTCTTCATAGCCTACTGCGTTCAAATATCCTCCGAATTTCGGCAAGAAAAGATTCCACGTCTTCGTCCTTGTGATATGAAAGAGGCGACTCGAAATCAGTTTTAGACTGTCACCATCATAACCTATGTTTCTTTTCAACATCTCTCATCGCTACACTCCTTCATACCTCATCAACCTAGGAGCCTCAGCTAACTCCCTTGCTTCTTTTTTTCAACCTTGCGCAACGACAGGATGCTTCTATCTCATCTCTAGTTAAGTTTACCACTGCGGAGCTTCATGCAGGCAATAGCAGCTGAACTTTATTGAACAGTCAGATCGCAATGTCGTTAGTGACTAGAAGCTGGATGTAGGAGTCGGTCATGGCCTGTGTGATGGTACACTAAGGCACCTAATTAGCCACATTTAGGCTGTTATAGGGCCGTCGGGAAACTGTCGGACAACCCTGGTCGGATTTGGAATGGCTCCATCGACGTTCGGTGATCAATATGCCGAGCTTCTGGCACACTTTCAGGATGATCGGTATTGCCGTCGGAAAACCTGTCGGGAATGCAGCAGTGGGTCGTTTTCTCAGGCAATGCCGCGCCAAGAGTGAAATTATTCCGCGGCGAAATTATAGCGATGCAACCATCGTTAGCGTTGGGATGGTGATGACCTTCCCCAGGGTGCTGGGTTACAGGATCGGCAGTGGACCAAATAGCTAAGGGATGACAGAATCCGCGTCTTGCTGCATGAGGGATCCATCGTTTTGCTCCCGTGGAATGGCGGGGAATCTCCAGACGAGAATGCCCGTGAGTGGAGATGGCTTCGAAGCCAAGCTGTCATATTTTATCTCAGCTAGATGGTTTATTAGCAGTAAATAAACAGGATTGTTGTTTTTGTTGTAAAAATCATTCACGAAAGCACAGCACCGAAACCTCTTGCTGCTCCCTTGTTAGCTTTCATCTCTTCGGCGACTTATGTCTCGTTCAACATGGCTCTCCCTGAATCGCAGCCAGATTGGAACAACCTCAAGGTCCTTCATCGCAACCGCCTCGCGACTCGAGCGCACTTCTACAATTTCGAGGACGAAGCAACCGCGCTTAGCCTCGATCCTCGGAAGAGCTCCCTCTACCGCTGCCTCAATGGCTCGTGGAAGTTCCGACACGACCTCTCGCCCTTCGAGGCGCCAGACTGGGACACAGTTGACCCAACAGTATGGGATGACATCACGGTCCCGGGTATGTGGCAATTGCAGGGCTACGGGCATCCGCATTACACAAACGTCAACTATCCGTTCCCTGTTGACCCGCCAAATGTACCGCTGGAGAACGAAACGGGTTCGAACTGGCGCAAGTTCACTGTGCCTCGACACTGGGACAGGAACACACATTCTGTAAGACTTCACTTCGAAGGCGTCGATAGCTCGTACCATGTCTGGGTCAACGGAACAGAGGTTGGATATAGCCAAGGCAGCCGCAACGCCGCCGAGTTCGACATCACAAGCCTGTTAAAACAACAAGATCATAGGGTCAACACGTTAGCCGTGCGGGTGTATAAATTCTGCGACGGGTCTTATATCGAGGACCAAGATCAATGGTGGCTGTCAGGCATCTTTCGGGATGTATACCTGATTTCTTTTCCAAAACATGGAATGTCGGACTTTACCCTCCTGACTCACCTGGACGAGACATTCGCCCATGCTGAGGTCAAAGCAAGCGTGGAGGCTCACAGTGATGTCTCAAGTTTCAAGCTCAAGCTTTTGTCTCCCAGCGGAACCCTTGTCTGTGAAGGAGAGGGCAAGACAACCGTTACACTGCAACTTTCCGGCACCGACCTGAGGCTGTGGTCCGCCGAACAGCCCTCCCTTTACATCGTCCTGCTGGTACACGGGAACCAAGTAATCCCCCACCGCATCGGCATCCGCCGCGTGGAGGTCCGCAACGGCAACATTCTCCTCAACGGCCAACCCATCATCTTCTACGGCGTCAACCGTCACGAGCACCACCCAACCCTCGGGCGCTCCGTGCCCTACGAGTTCATGCGTCGTGACCTGGTCACCATGAAGCAGCACAACGTCAACGCCGTTCGTACGTCTCATTATCCCAACGATCCGAGTATGTATGAGGTTGCCGATGAGGTGGGGCTGTATGTCATCAACGAAGCCGACCTTGAGTGTCATGGCTTCTACAAACCGGAACGTGCCAAGTTGACTAGAAAGGGTCTGTCTCTTAACAGGGTTGAGTTTCGCGAACAGGTCTACGTCGAGTGTCGGCCGTGGACCTCGGACAATCCCGCTTGGAAGGAGGCGTATCTTGACCGGGCAGTGCAGCTTGTGGAGCGTTTTAAGAATTCGACGTCGTCTATCATCTGGTCTCTCGGAAACGAGGCCTTCTATGGAGAGAACCTCGCCGTCATGTACCACTGGGTAAAGAAGCGTGATCCAACGAGGCTGGTACACTATGAAGCCGACCGAGAGGCCGCCACAGCCGATTTCTACAGCTCCATGTATAACACACTGGATGAGCTGAAGGAACATGCTGCCAAGAAGACGGATCGTCCACTGATCCTGTGTGAGTACGGTCATGCCATGGGTAACGGTCCAGGTGGTTTGAAAGACTACATCGATACCTTTCGGAGCGAGAAGATGTTGCAGGGAGGCTTCATCTGGCAGTGGGCGAACCAGGGACTCTTGACCAAGTCTGAAAATGGGACGCCATATTATGGGTATGGAGGGGACTTTGGCGACAAGCTCAATGATGCCGACTTCATCCTTGATGGACTGTGTTGGTCTGACCATACGCCAAACCCGGGCTTGGCCGAGTACAAGAAGGTCATCGAGCCTGTCACAGTGCAGGATTTTGACCCAAAGACAGGAACTGTGTCGCTCCAAAGTCATTATTTCTTCTCGGACTTGTCTCACCTCTCGTGCTCGTGGAGCGTCACGGTCCAAGACGAGGAGTCTACCGAGCCAACGGTCATGGACCTTCCACACATCGAGCCGGGCTTGACAAGGGTTGTCCAGCTTCCTGATGAGTGTCTTTCTTGCCTTGGAGACAACGCGTCACGCAATAGTTGGCTGAACCTCTCGTTCAGCCTCAAGAGCAGCACCAACTGGGCCCCAGCAGGACATGAAGTAGCCTGGTCGCAAGTCCACATCCCATCGTCACTGCTAGGAGACTCTTCTAGCCCCCTCATAATTACTGAAGCTGTGAAGCCTCCTGAGATTACGATGGCACCGGGTCGACTTATCGTGTCATCTCCCAATAGCAATGCTCAAATCATATTTGACCTCGTCCGTGGCGGGTTCAAATGGGTGTCCGAAGATGGCGTTGCCGCGACAAAGGGCCCAGAACTGAGTATCTATCGCGCCATGACGTCCAACGACCTCGGCTTCGGCGGTGATGGCGAGGAGTGGCAACGCTGCATGCTTGGCTGGTCACATTCTTCCGTCGTCAAATCTACCTGGAATGTGGCCGAGAACAGTATCAGAGTAACTGCCGAGGTGCGCATTGGGCCTCCATCACTCTCTTGGGCCGTGAGAGCAACGCTTGAATATGGTGTATCTGCGTTGCTCAATGTCATTTCCGTACGAGTCAAAGGCGATCTCGAGCGCCGAAAATCTGCCTCCCCAGCACCACGTGTTCTTCCTCGGGTCGGCCTAGACCTTACGCTTCCCAAGTCTTACAACCAAGTGCAGTGGTTTGGCAGAGGCCCCGGCGAAGGATACCGTGACAAGAAGGAGGCCTCACGTATAGGACTGTACAGAGCGACCGTGGACGAGTTACACGTGCCGTACGAGGTCCCACAAGAGAACGGCAGCCGAGGTGACGTCCATTGGATTCGCCTACAAGCTGATACCGGAATCAATGGTACACCTGTTCTCGAAGCGAGGATGCTGCATGGGCCGTTCAACTTTACAGCGAGAAGGCATACGTCGCAAGAGCTTGACCAGGCAAGGCATCCGCATGAGCTGAAATGGGGTGATGAGCTGCTGTTGAGTCTCGATTATGCGCATCATGGCCTGGGGTCGGGGTCTTGTGGACCTCCGCCTTTTGAGAAGCATCGGTTGTATGCCGAGCCGTTTGACTTTACGACTATATTAAGACTCGTCAGATAAGTGCGTAGACACATTGACTGGTCTCTTAGTCAGGGAATACGTTACATGCTTTAGATCAGTCACCATCTTGTATACCGGTGAGCTTGATCTCTATCACCTGAATACTACGTCCTGTTTGTCTATGTTTTATTAACCTGTATATGCTTTCATTTCTCGGTTGTCTGAGGCTCAGAGCCTTGAGCGATATGCGATGCGTGCTTTCTCCTTCAGAGAAACGGTCTGTTGGGCCAAACGATACTCTCCAGCCCCAAAACCCGCATTCCGTTTCAGAATGAAGGCATGCATGCGAAGTAAGTGTCACTTGCTTGTACAACCAGTTTTAGCAAAAATGAACGGAGTTGTAAGGCCGACTAAGTACACTTCCCTATGTCAGACGTTTGCCAATCTTCCGAATCCTGGTTGCGGTTTGCCAGTGCAAGACCACTTTGCCGAAGCTGGATAGCCGGATCAAATCACTGTAGCCATCTTAAGACCAGGGCACCTCCAATAGATCTCCCAAGTACCAGTAACGGGTCAGTGACCGCAACTAGTAAAGAATTCTGCCCTTGCAGGAGATATTGGCAGTAGTTGGACTACTGCTCGCTCCTGACCAGACGCTCAGTAGCAGTCTCAGTCTCGGCGAACCTCCAAGCCTTGATCTTTCTCTCGAATAGTTCATCTAGTTCGGCGGTAGATCGTCTTAACCTCAATCAGTAGCTGTCTTATCATGAAGACTTATCTTTGTAGACACTCACTGCTTGGTCTCGGGAATCAGAAGCCACATGCCAATCGTGGCAGGAAAGCCAATGCCGGCGTAGAACCAGCCGGTCTTCAAGCCCCAGTTCCACTGATGCTCATTCACCATATAGGGCACCAGAACATCCATGATTACACCGAGAACGCACGTAATTCCCACTGCGAAGGCGGCGGTATAAGGTCGGAGACGTTGCGACGAGATCTCGCCGTTGAAGGCGGAGGCTGCGGTGCCGCATGTCATCATACCGATGTCTGGGAGAATTGTTAGGGCATGACTCTGTGGGGTTGGTTTAAGACTGCGAAGACTTACTCCAAAAACAGGCGAATAAGACGAAGACATATGTCTTGGCTTTGTTATCTGGCGTCACACCGAGCACTCCGACAACACAACAGGCAACCCACGACACAGTGACAGCCCAGCAAGCCAGGGGTCTTCGGCCGAAGTTGTCAACGAGGATGATGTTGCCGAGGACGGTAGCAATTTGGATGGACGATGTGATGCACTTGACCGTGAATGGTTGAGCAACGCCAGCCTGCTGGAAGAAGTAGGTACCGAAGGTTCCAAACAGCTTGAGACCGATGCATTGCTGTGCGAGGCCGGGCCAAAACGCGATGACAGTACGCAGACCGTCAGTTCCTCGGAAGATAGACCACCACTGCTCTCGTCGCTGCGCGGCTGCAACGGCGCGCTCGTGCTCAATCGTCATGATAACGAGGTTGTACTGATGGTCTACATCATAGCCGTCAATGTTTCGGTGAAGCATGTTGAGGATGCGCTTGGACTTTTCCTCGAGGCCGCGGGTGGCGCACCAAACCGGCGACTCGGGTAGGATGAAGAAGATGATGAACATGATAGCAACGTGGCCCCATTGGGTGTAGATAGGAACGAGCCATTTGTAGGGGTACTCCTCGTTGACAGTCCTGAGGGCAATCTGGGCCGAGAAGCCTCCAAGTGCCCACCAAAACTGGTAGGACATGAGAAGGCCGCCTCGAATACGATTGGGCGCTAGCTCAGAGATGTACGGCGGGAGAGTAGCCTGCAAGCACCCAACAGCATACCCAGCAAGCAGCTTGGCCACCAGCCAGACAGGCCACTCCCTCGCAAGCGACTCGCCCAAGACGCTGGCGCACACGAACAGCCAGAGCCACCACATTGCCGCCTTGCGTCCGAATCGGTGCGAGATAAATGGGATCGTGGCCGTGCCAAAGATCTGTCCGACAGACATGATGGAGCCCCAAGCGCTGAGGATGGACGATTCGAGATATAGGTCGCCCTCGGCGGAGGTCTTGGTGGCGAATTGCTGGACGAAGCCTTTGTTGGCGACGATGCTCGCGTTGATGCTTCGACGATGTTATGTTAGTCCCGGTCTTGACACGAGTTTATGTGCGATGTACCCGATCTGGTAGCCGTCTGCGGCGGCGCCGAAGGCTGCGAGCGTGCAGAATATGATGGTGCGCCGGAAGGTCTTGACGCTCTGCAAGATGGTGAGGTTCTCGTAGCCTGTCGTGGCTTGGCCCTTGGCCGCGGCATCCTGCGCGATCTCACTGGGCTTGAGTGTGTTCTCATGGTGGTCGAGTTCTTCCACCTGGTCAGCTGAAGTCTTGGTGTTTGTGTTGGTTGCCATCTTGAAGGGTGATGGAGATGATGATGGTGGTGAGAGGTGCTATCTATCTCGGAATGAAGCCGTGACCTTATATATGATAGGGCCTCGGCTCCTGATGAGCCGAAAGACAAGGACGCCGTTGGGTTGAAGGTTCGAGAGCAAGTACACCTTGACAACTCAAGAGTGGCTGCGAATTCTACTCTGGTGATACACAACCACATAGTGTCACATGGGCAGTTCTTCTCCATGGGGTTGCCCCCCGGCTAGTCAGTATACCCCGCAAGTTAATCATCTTGTGATGTGTGTGGAGATGGCGTCGTGGTCTGGGGCGGGTCCGATAGGTTCCATTCCCACGGGTTGGTCGATTGTTAGCCAAGAGCGATTGTTACTTTTATGAAAGCTAGGCGAGGGGCCAACCAAGTGGCAAACGCAACAAGCCATCCGTCCAATATCCCGGGCTTGGAGCTTCCGCTTTAGGTGAGCCTAGAACAATCGTACCATGGATCGGTCTAGTGCCAAAGGCATCTCCAGCGCCGCCTTTCTCAGGGAAGAAGGTTGAAGTGAACCTGACGGAGGCTGGAAAATAATTCCGCCGCGGGGAAATGTGACCGTAAGAACATCCTGCAGGATTCGCCTTAAGACCAAGCTCATTGGCGCCCTCAACCTGGCCCAGTAATACGATCCATGCTAAGAGCGGGAAATTTCCAAATTTCCCCCGTCTTAAAATGCATGAGCCCTCGCGGGGAAATTTGGCTCCCTTCCTTGACAACCGGTTCCGACACTTCGAACATGCCTCCATCCCCGGAGGCCAAGCGGGCATGCGACCGCTGTAGGAGACGGAAGATCAAGGTAACGTCCAGAACAGCATTCTGCGGCTCCTCTCGGATGATGGGCGCCTAACTTGTCTCAAAGTGCGACTCGGTCAATCCCTGCTCATACTGTCGAATCTCGTCTCGGACGTGCTCTTATGACTTGCCTATCGCCAAAAGAGGCCCCAAAGGTCCGAGGACCCGACGCCAGGGCAGAAATCAGGCGACTCTGCCGTCAAGGAACACATCCGGAGAGCTGCTGCGTGAACCTCTAGGACTGCACTCAGATGGACTTTCGGTGCTCGAGAAGCTACGACGGGAACTCGTCGAGGCCATTCAGACCGAGATTCCACTGATTCCCGTTGTAACCATAGCCCAGCATTGCATATCTGTTCACTTCCAAAGATCCTTTCCTATCCTGCATGAACCAAGTCTGCGCGCCGATGCAGCCTACTTCTTCGGCGTAGATACTCCCGCCGATCTTCAATACGCTGCCAAAGATCCCTTGATTCTCATGAGATCCTTCGCCGTGTTGACAGCCTTATGCGCCGCCCAGTCATTTCTCTACGCCAGGTCCACCATTCCATATGGCGCAACCGTAGGTCCCAAGTTCCTCACTGCCGCCCGCAGCATGCTCCGCGAGTACGAGGACGACGACCTTCGCAACCCTGATGCCACATCTCTACAGATCCGCACGCTGCTCTCCAGAAGCGTCCAGCAGCACGCCGGCGACAGCTGGCTGTCGTGGCACCTCGTTGGCGAGGCATGTCTCATTGCGCGTCGGATGCGTCTCTATAGCGAGAGCGTCGTCAGCCAGCATCCTCCTCTGGAGGCGACTATGCTTCGCAATGCGTTTTGGATGCTTTGGTTGGCGGACAGTAGCGCTATATGTATGCAGAACCGTGCAGTAGTGCTTTACGAGCCGCTGTTCGATACCGAGATGGATCTGGCTGAGTTTGGGCTGAATCAAGTGCCGTTGTTGGAAGGTGGTAATGCTGATGCTCCGGGCGAGTTTGAAGTGAGCCTGTCACAATGCTTCCATCAGCTACGCCGAACTTGGGAAGCAGCGGCACGCTTGATGATGGTAATCCGGGCATACGGGCGATCGAATCCAGACAACATTGACCCCGAGCTAGCCATAGACTCGGCAAAACTCGATAAAATTAAGCAGATGTACTCACAGTTCAATGCTGTCCTCGACGACATCCCAGCTACTATTCAACCGTCGGTAGTCTTCGGCGAAACTCTCACGGAAACGGTGCGGTCCTGCTACATCTCACAGCGTTATCGGCTCCTATCAGCATATTACTACGGAAAGCTCATGATCATCCACGAGTGCAGGCATCTCGGCTTGGCATCTGTGGTGGGCTTTCGAGACGACGATTCAACCCTCAACAGCGAGGAGATCAACGTGGCACGCGACTTCATCCACAATCTTCAAAGTATACAATTCCATTACTTGGTAGAGCTCGGAGAGCCCGGGGTGGGTGCTCTTTCGCCCACTCCACCAATTCAATTGTCTAACCATGTCCAACAGGTAGAGGTCATGCGTGCTGTGGGAAGCATCCTGTTGGCAATATCGCAAAAATCGGAAAATGCTACTACTGGGCAACGGGCTCTTTCGCAACTCAACATTCTGCTTGACATTCTTGCCAGGTTGGACTCTCAGGCTTCGGAGAGGTTGACGGCACAGCTATCCCAAGCATGAAATGTGCATTTTTCTATCCCAAGATTTCTCACTGGTAAAGCGCCTGAATTTTTAAGATCGCCCAGATATCAATCAACCCTTGCGCGCGTTGAGCTTAATGACGGACAAACCTGATTATCCCATCAATAGTGGCTGCCTGTGTAACATCATCATGCAATGCCACTTCTCCAACAGCACTCACTGCTTTGTTGCACTCACTAGTGGAGTACGTTAGGTTAGAATAGTCTCTTTTTATATCTTAGTAGCGCGCTATAAAGGAAACTAATGTTACGACACGGTACTACTAGGGTGGCTAGTAAGGGTAGAATCAGACTAACCAGGCAGGTGCACGCCAGGGACCAGAAGGACCGAAACGAACATTCGGTCCTGAATCTCATCGTCAGTATAAGGCATATCACGGGGTGTAGAATGACGAGAGCTTAAGCCCGTGGAACAAATACGGCACACTTGCCAATGCCCGCATGGTCAGCCGCCGTGTCTAGATCCTGTTTCTAGTCTCCTAGAGCAAATGTCTTGACGTTAACAGACCTCCCTTAAGCATCTTGACTAACTGCAGGATGTCCGGCCTGTCGTACATTATTGTACCTGGGAAGCGTCAGTAAGCCAGGCCGTCAATTCGAGGAATCCTCACCTTTCAGAGTAATATCGTTTGTCAAGATTTCACCAGCGCCGATGTTGCTAGTTGAACCCATCAGGCTCATCCTCCACGTCGCAGCGCCCGGATCGCACTCTTCGTATGCGCCGACGTGGCGGCACTTGATGGTGTCAAGTCGAGCGCGGCATCAATGGTGCCAAAGGCTCTCAGGGCAGCAGCATCGTTGCTTTCGTCTCCTGTAATGAGTACTGTCTCGAGATTCGCACTGGGGGATGTCTTCTCCACATGCTCTTTCAGCTTGGCTAGCTTCTCTCCATTCCGAGCCATGGCAATCACTCTCGCGCCCATCGAGGCGGCAACTTGTACCGCTGCGCCGCTGTATCCGACGGTCGCTGGGCAGATGACAATGGTTTCACCCGGTTCGAGCTTGATGTCTCTTAGCCCCCCAAACAGGACGAGCAAGTAGGCCATGTACGTGAGCTCCGGGATCGAATATCCCAGCTCTTTGCACAGACGATTCTCGTTGAGCTGGATGCAGTTCTCCAGCGGAGCCTTGAAATATTCGGCAAACGTCTCATCGCGCCTCGATGACGGCCAATAGGAAAAACTCGTCCGGGTCATCGCGCGCATATATAACAGCTATTACTTCTTATCTGCCCCTCAACTCTGCCAAGACATATTATCTAGGAGTTGTATAGACGCTTTAGGTTCTGGTTCTATCTGGCAATAGTCAAGAATGCCGATGAACGGACATCGGGGTATTACCCCATCCAGCTAAGATCCGCCACCTTCACTTTGTACCTGATGGACATGATGGGGGAAAGTGCGGGGTTTGGATCTAGAATTGCTTGGCTTGTGGTAGTGAGCATCGGAAACGTCATTGTCCGACGCATCACCTGATGGTTGCTTAGGCCACAGCCCAAGTTGTTGTCTGCCATTGATGCGGTTGAGCTCGAGGATGGACTGCCGTTCGAATAAGGTTGCATTATGGACCGGCAGCGATCTTGTGATGACCTCATTACCCTTGGCATGTTATGCGCTCGTGAAATAATCGGTTGGCCTACTGTAGCGAATGGTTCACTAGCTTGTGCCTCGTATCCCCGCATGTTTCTGCACCCTTGAAAGCTTCTCTCGGAGTAGCCCATCTGGGTCGGATATTCGAGATGGGACGATACTGAAACCTTGCCATGTTGGGTTATTAGCCGTCATGTCCGGTTGCCGATATAAGAGGCTTAGGTGCTTCTCATGAAGGGTTGAGTATCTTGTCCGAGTTACCATAGTAACTATCACGTTCAGAATGAATTATCTTTCTTCGCTGCTTCTGGCCGTTGGCTGCATCCTGCCGTGTCTGGCCGCTCCTAGGCTCCCAAGAGCTGAACCAGGGTGGCCCAATGGACCATTTACTGTCGACGGGCGTTGGATTAAAGATTCTTCGGGAGATATGGTTCACTTTGCTGGTACTAACTGGCCTGGTCATGGCGAGGTAATGGTGCCGGAAGGGTTGCAATACCGCTCCGTCCGGGAGATTGTTTCACAGATAAAGAGCCTGGGCATGAATGCTATTCGCCTGACATACGCGATAGAAATGATTGACCAGATATATGATAACGATGGAAAGGATGTTGCGCTCGAGACCACCTTTATTGAGGGCCTTGGAGAAGCAAACGGAACTCGGGTCCTTCAACAGGTACTGAAGCACAACCCATCCTTTACTAAACAAACAACGCGCCTGGAGGTATGTAATCACTTCTCTTTCATAAGTCCCTGTGTTGATATCTTTAGGTGTATGATGCTGTGGCGGCCGAGCTGGCAAGACAAGAGATACACATCCTGCTGGACAACCATATGTCCAAGGCCAAGTGGTGTTGCTCTGGTACTGATGGCAACACCTGGTGGAACGATCGAGAGTTTGACCCTGAGAAATGGGCTCGTGGGCTGCGGTACATGGCTAATCATGTAAGTATAGCCCCTCACAAAGATGAATAACTCCTCATTCTCGTAGGGCAAATCATGGAAAGCACTCGTCGCAATGTCTCTCCGAAACGAACTTCGCCAAGCGTCGGACAACCCCGACCTAGTCAAGTCATCTTACCATTGGCAGGACTGGTACAAGTACATTCAACAAGGAACTGACGCTATCAATGGTGCCAACCCTGACATATTGATATACCTGTCCGGACTGGGATACGACACTTGGGTCACCCCAGTTTTCGAACAAACCGCCCTTGAGCCTGGAGATGAGATCTTTAACAAAGACGACTTTCCAGGATATGCGGACAAGCTGGTGCTGGAGATTCACAACTACGAGCGAACAATTGGTAGCTGCGCCTCCCTAAAGTATAACTTGTATACCAAGGGCTTCCAGGGCATGAATGCCTCGGACCCGGACACAAAAGAAGTATTCCCGGTCCAAATCACTGAGTTTGGTCATCCAATGGACGCCACAACCTGGCACGAGACGTACTCAACATGTCTGTCCACGTATCTTCCAGAGATTAAAGCAGGCTGGTTTATCTGGGTGGTGGTAGGAAGCTACTACACACGCAAGGGGGTGCAAGATGATGATGAACTGTGGGGTCTGTTGAACCATGATTGGACGAACTGGAGAAATTCCGAGTTTATTGAGAAGCAGCTCAAGCCCATGGTTGAGCGAACATTGGGGGAGTAACAATTCTTTGCTGTCTCGTATATCAACGCATTTACAATGGATCTAAGAACATCATTTGGCTTCCTGCCCTGATAAAAAAGGTTCAGTATTCAATTACTCTCATATACTTCATGAACATCAATGCAACAGGTTTGTAACAGCAGCCCACGGTTGGGCGTGAAGAACTACATCATCCCTCTTCGTAGAAATCATAGGTACGTAGCATGATTCCTAAAGTAGTTAAGAAACGTTGGATATTTTATCCTGGACTGATGCACGTTAAATAAACCAGTCGCTCGTGCTATCGCCGTGAACTATCTATGTGTTCAACTGACTTCGAGATGCGAGTTAAAGGTTTGCAACACCACTAGCAAATGACGCATTCTGAGTTAGAGAATTAACAGCTTCCCCCCACTTCATCTTATTCTCCAGTCACCCATCCAAGACGATATCTCCTCTATCAAAATTCTCCTTCAGCACCTTGATGTCGACTATCGGACGATCCAGCCATCTTTGACTCAAATGCGCTCCCTTGTCCTGCAACCCGCCATTCGTCGTTGTAGAGATGGCAAAGACAGAACTAATCAAAGTGATCTCTGTATCCCTGGGGAGGTCTTTTGACACACCAACACACGTCGCTGGTATTAGCGTTCTTTGTCTGATAATGTTGGTGTTAGCATCTGGTTTTAACGGGTAACTTGATATGATCGCCCGTTCCAGGCCAGAGGCCGAGTCAGTCACGATCCCGCTGGCTCCGGCATTCGAAGAGATGAATGTGGAATTATCGGTTGACAAAGCACCTTCCAACTGCACAGGCAGAGCATCCTGTAACGCCTCTATTGTTGGCAAGTTCGTACCGTCTGTAGCCCTGCGACCATATATGGCAAACCCTCCCTCTACGGTGTGAAGTGAGGGGATTGGCTGTAAATTTCGGACGCGATGGATACGAACATGCCAGTCTGGCCATCGATCCGTCGGGGGGATCAATATGGTATCGACGCAAACTGCTCGATCACCCCAGGGATACCAGCGAACCCGGGCGATTGGGCAACTCGTTTGTGCCTTGCCTTCGGATTTCACTGTCACCGTGCCGAATTGCACCTCGTCACACTTCCATTTCACTGCCCAGGTCTCGCCACCATCTCGGCTCAACGCCAACTGGTTGTCCGGGGCAATCTGCTGGATCAGCGGCCCCGTGGGCACCGAGAAGCCAAAAGCGGAAGAGTATGCGAATTTGCAATATTTTGCTTGGTTGGCTTTCATAGGCCACGCGACGAATTGACCAGGAGTAAGCATGAAGTGATGGTTACTCAGTGGATGATTGCAAACGATCTGCTGAGGAGCTGGGATGACTTCTACCGGTGGGGCGATAGAGGGATATGACACCTCGTCTGATGCCCAAAACTCGTCGTTCTCTGCCAATCCCACGGCTATGAGTGTTTTCACCGCCCAGTACACAGATTGAGGGGAGTTGTAGTCCTCTGCCATATACATGTTCCTGGCTTGTCATTAGCTCCGACCTCTTGCATGGGTTTGTCAACTTACGGATACAACCATCCAATATTGAGTGTACCGTCGGTATTGAAAATGTCAGTTGAATTCTGAGCCCACCATCTCAGATGGCGAAGAAGGAAGCCCTTGATGGCGCCAGGCGAATCGAGTGGCTTCGGCATATCTGGAACCTTTGCGAATGCCAAAGCGGCGAAGTATCCTCCGCAGGCGAACCGATAAGTCAGAGAGCGACCAAAAGGGATAGCAGATCCTATCATCAGTCAGTACGTATATAATCCAAAGTGTTCGCCGAACTTACCTTGCGAGTCAAAATATCTCCAGAATTTTGTACCAAAGTCACGGGCACGTTGTCGATAAACCTCGCATCTTGAGCCGTCAATGTCGTTGGCAAACTTGGAATAAAGAAGCTGGCTGAATTGAATGGCGAAGCTCCCAGAATAATAATCCACTTGTCTTCCTACCCCCACGGCATCCCGGCGCCCAGTTGTGAGGGCATCCAACTGTTCCCGCTCTGCTTGCTCAACGGTCTGCCATGGGCCGTCTGCAGACCATCCGTCTTTCAGGTAAAATGAATCCAAGAGTGCGAGATCGGCGTTCATCTCGTCTTGAACCTCTTGATGCGGCACTCCACAGACTTTGGTCAGTGCTAGGTTGGAAAAGACGCGGAACCACCGCCAATTGTTATCCGGCATCTTTTTGCCATTCATTGACTTGAGCCACGCGGTAACATTGTGTTTGTGGCTATCGCTTAGTGGTTCGTAAAGTTTGTTTGGAGCTGCCAGCAGTGCAAAAGCGATGATCTCTGCTTCCACCATTCGTTGGTCTGTGTATCGCACGGCTCCCCAATACTCCGCATGCTGGGGATCAGTTCCCGTGACTAGTCCCTTTAGCCAGGGCTGGACAAGCTCATCGACTTCAGCAGCCAGTTCTGGGGATGATATTGAGTCATGTCCAAAGAGTAAAGCGCCAACTGCCCAAAGAGGCCTGGCAAAGCCTTCTAGCTGGGCAGCTGATTCATCGAAATGGGTACCTGTGCCGACCGGGATGTGAATTCGAGCCCTTTCCGGGGAGAAATATGTCGTTAATGGCTTAATAATGGCAATGGTTGCTCGAATTAAGTCGTTTCGAGTGCGGAGGGGGTTGTCCGAAAAGCCTGGTAGTGGCGGCATATTGGACGACGATTGAAATGCACACAGACAGGATAGTATCAGTAAAAGCTAGAGGCAACGGACAAGCGAAGACTAGAATCGATGGGTATGATTGTACGGTTGCCCTGACAAGATCTCAACTGTACTAGACCGCTCGGTGCATTTAACCGGATGTGTCGAGTGACGAGGAACGCTGGGGCTCATCTCCAACCTCGGGCATCGGGCTAAGTCAGCGCCGAGGCGATCAGCCGAGGATGGTCCAGGCTATTGGATCGCTTGTAATTGTGTTCATCTATACCCTGCTTGGCTCTTCCCCGCGTGCGGGGGATGTTCACCAGAACCTGGGGTGATAGTCCCCGTTAGATCAGCAATTCTGCTCCCAAAGTTATAGGCTGTGAATCCTCCATTCTGCATCTCATCGGGCAGCGGATGATTTGTCGGCTTGTGCTCTGGCAATCAGCTCCAACGAGCGGTACCGGCAAACAGACCAGCACGGCCTGCCCACAGTCGGCCTTGGACCGGAGCTATGGACAACGAGATCCCGTCTTGCCAAGGATGTCGCCGGCGCAAGCTCCGATGCTCGCGCGACCAGCCGGTATGCAACCATTGCCAGAGGCTGGGTGGGTATCTTCTACTTCTGGGCGATTCTTGATGCTGATGCGACCAGATTCACCATGTGTTTATGATACGAAAAAGAACAAGCCAGGCATCAAACCTGGCGTGATAGAATCGTTAAATCGACGCGTTGGTATGCGAAATAACACGCCGCTATTAGATCAGGCTTTAACGGGACAAAGAGGCTCTGGAGAATACTGTTTACGACAGTTCGCAATCAGGTGACCGTGGCCTGCCAACCGCTTCATCATCAGAAACTCCACAGATCCTAGGAGCCTTTTCTAGTCTCATCCAGGAGCTCCGGGGGCTAGTATCTAGCTCCACGGCTCCATTACCACTGCAAGGCCTTCATGCATCGCCAGGACCTCTTCATCAGACTACCCCAAACCTCGTGTCGCTCACCTCACCTCTAGACGCACAAGGTACACCCGATGGCCACCGAGAGATTAATCATGGACATAGTCAATCTCGAAAGAGGAGGAGGGTTGACAGCTGCGGCAATCCAAATATCGAATTAGCCACCCAACTTGGTGAACTTGGGAGCAGTTCGAGTCAGCTACCGCGTCCTGAGCTTCTCGAGGATATCATCAACGCTTATTTCAATTTGATACAGCCATGGATACCCATTCTCCACGAAACTCGGTTCAGAAGCCGGTTCTACAACAACGACCAGCTATCCCCACTTACAGTTCTTCTGCACGCCATCGTTGTCGCTGCCATCCGCTTTGTAGACCCCGAGAGCCATAGCCTATCAGCCCAAGAAGTGGAGCTTTGGATATTAAGATCCAGAAGCATCGTCGTTCTATCTGCCATGGACGGGCTATCAGTTGAGAACTTGCAAGCTCTAAGCATAGTGGCTTTCAGTGATGTAAGTCTGGTGCTCTGACTGACAGACCGGCTCACCAACTATTCATTCAGATGGGCAATGGGGATATGTCAAAGGCTTGGCCTATCGTTGGGTCGCTCACCAGGACCGTCGAGTATCTGCAGCTAAGTGTTGAAGCTGATGATCGGCAAGAGAGGCCTCTCCTGAAGCCGTTACTGTCTATACCCCCGTCCAAGAGCTGGACTCAAGATGAAGAACGGCGGAGAGTGTTCTGGAACATCTTCAACCTCGACAGGTAAGGTTCCTTCCCTTCTTGGTAGTCCTGTTGCGCTGACCAGGTTGAAAATAGACTCTGCTCCGTCATGACAGGGTATTTCTTTCTCCTTCCGTAGTAACGTTTATGCAAAAGTTTAACCGTTTGTAGGTGGAACACCAGTTTAACCTCAGATGACGTCCGTAGGAGATTACCAGCCGATGGAGGCCTCTGGCACAAGGAGGAGACAGTGTTAACCCCATATTTCGGCATCTGGGACCGCTCTGCAGCCAGGATCGGCAACTCGATCGTTTTCCTACCAGCCCATTATCCCAGTCCGGAGCAAACTACAGATGCGCCTCCCGAGACACCATTGACCACCCCGGTAGCACCCAAAGGCACGACCACTGTGGACATGACAACTGTGGGTGCGTTTGCGTATTGCATCGAAGCGACCGAGTCCCTAAGTCGCGTGACGACGTACTTTCTTCAGCAGAGGATAAACTTTCAGGACCGTCAGGAAGTCAGCAACTGGCTGACTAGATTCAAGGAGTTGGACTTGCGCCTTGTCCAGTAAGTGATATCCGGTACCCATTATTTTACCGCCCTAATATTGTCCCAGTTGGAAGATGTTTCTTCCTCAAAAATGGAGAGATTCCAACATATCTCGACGTCCCACCATCATCACAATGGATCCCAACTTGACGCTTGCTCACATCACTCATAACACATCCATGATTCTACTCCACCAGCAGATCGCCTATCCACCGCCTCAGTGGACGAGCATTGTCAGAATGCCCAGTGCACACAGTGCCGAGACATGCCAAATTGCGGCTGCGGAGACGGCTACAATTACTCAGAAGTATTTGAAGTACACCCCCGAGAACAGTCCCGTCAACAGCCAGTTCGCATTTTGCGTCTTTGTGAGCGCCCGTGCTCTTCTCGGTACGTACATTGTCGTGAATAACCTCCCCATAGCTAACAAAGCAAGTACACTGGCGCTATTACAAGACAGATCTGTCGTCGGAGTTCTGGCCTCTGGTCCAGAGTCTGGATGAGATGTCCAAACGATGGGCTGGCCCTTTGCTCAAGGAAAAGTCCAAATGCTCCCTGGCCGGAAAATATGGCGCACAGCTACGTGCGCTTCACGATAAATGCGACTCGGATCCAGAGTTCGCCCTCGACGTCCTTGGATATTCTACAGACGGTTTCCCGGGCCAGGCGCTTCAAGATCGACCCGAGGAATCTGGGATAAGCCAACAGACCGTTCAAGGACAAGACTATGTGCAGCCGGAGTCACAAGAATCGGTACAAGTCTTGGGCCCACAGGGTGAACAGGCGTCAGACCATGATGCCCAGAGGCCAATGCCGATCGATCAGTTCGATTCTTTGATGCAAACATCTCCCACGTACCAGATTTTGGAACAGCAATCACCAGATGAGCTATCGGCAATCTCTACCGTCCTAATGGATCAAGGGTTCATGCAGTTGGACCGGGTAATAAGTTTTGACGACATGATATTCACGGCGCAGACTACAAACGATCAACCCTCCACCATGCCTATCGACAACTGGACCTTGGGATAACAGCCGATTGCGGAGTAGTCGTGTAAATTTAATTGTATTGTTACCGTTCTTTCTACTTGTATCAAATAAGTCCCATCTTTAGCAGTCTATTCCCAAACTCAATGAGATAGTAATCCCCGTACACTAACCCGTGATCCCAGTATCTCTTGTAGTCTTTTGCGTTGTGATTTGCTGTTGCGTTCTTCAAAATAGCTTCAAAGTGGGCGTTTAGATCTAGATCCTTGCTCACAATTGTTTCTTCATCCGCCAATGCCAAGCCGGCCTTCTCTTGTGCCAGTGAAAATGCTAGCGTATCCTCAACGATGCGGATTGCCATGGAGAGGTATCGAGAACTGAGGCTGTTTGACCCGCAGCCAGCGAGGGCCTGAGACAGAACCAACATCCCATTGGCAGCGATGATACCCGCCGAGGAGTCTCTCAGAGGGGCCTTGGAGTTAACTGGCGCGTCAAAGTCCCACAAAGGCACATAGCGTCCCTTGGTGCAGGTTTGTCCAGGGACAGGAACCTCAACGCACGACGGGGCGTTCAGTAATCTAAGTATAAAATATTCAGCCAATCCGGTTGCTGCATCGAGGAACTCCGGGTCCTTGGTCCAGATATACGACTGCGCGTATCCAAGAATACCCCAAGCTTGTCCGCGCGCCCAGGTCGACGGTGCTGAGTAGCCCTGACCTGTTCGCTTCTCCTTGACGCCTCCCGTGGCTGGGTCGAAGTTGACCACGTGGAAGGTACTGTACATAATAGGCCCGACTGCTGAATTATCCTCTTTTCGTAATAGTGTTCTCTTCAAGGTCTTAGCGTGCGTTGTCGCCGCTTCTGCGAGCTCGGTCTGGCCGGTATGTGCCGCGGCATAATACAACAGGTCCAGGTTGCACATGGAGTCAATGATGACGAGAAAATCTCTCTCCATGTCGGCTATTCTAACACCGTCTTGTGCCAGGACATCCCAAGAACGGATGGCTCCTACAGTGCCGTTATATCGTGTATGGAGAGACCGTGCAGCTGTGATAATAGAGTCAAGAGCCGAGGGCTCGTGCAAGACTTCCCATCGCACCCTCATCGATGGCTGGATCATAAACGACATGTCGTGCGTATCAGTCCGTGAGGAAAACGCATGCAGAGGGTCTGACCAAGCTCGTCCAAGGGTTAATAATCGCTCTAAAAGCTTCTTTCCTTTTTCACCACTCGGCGTTGCTTGTGGAAACTTGACCAGTCGCTCGACGAGAGAGTATATGGAGCCAGGGAAGAAGCCGCAAGTCCAAAAGTTCTTTTCCCGGAGAACATATTTGCCCGCTTCAGGCCCCGTTTGCGGGACATATTCTGGATAGGCAACTGGAGGATTCTATCGCAGGTGAGCGGAGTATAACAAAGATAGGGGTATGAAATCTCTCACGTTGTCCTGCAAACCTATCACAGCTGCATACAACACCTTGGCCGCGATGTTGTCTTCGAATAACTCGGACAGAGTCGCTATCGAGGGCTGCAGAGAGCCTTTGATGGCAAGTTCACCGCCTTCTGATGGGCTTGTATCACTGTCATGATTGATGTCGATTGTACTATTCGAGGATGTGTCTCCCATAGTCAGAGAAGAGGTCAAAGGGACCTTTGTCTTCACGTCGATACCCATTGCAAAGGCTTGTTGGGCTGCTAGATCTGGTTTTTAGCCGGTCACAAGGGTCTTTCTGGAGGGTAGCTGTAGAGCCTCACACCAACGCAACTGTTCATTTAAATGACAATTTCTGGCAGGTCTCACTCTCGACCCAGATCCTCGAGATCGGCGTCGGATGTCACGGATATCCGCGCCAAGCTCCGGCCCCACCTCCGACGATTCCTCCGATGCCCGACACTGAATGCCCGGCACCCGATGCCCGGGTTTCATATTCAACAATACCGCTTATTAAGAGGTGAAACTCAAGTACACTAAAAATATATTTCCGTTTCTAGAGCTGACCTTCTACCGTTCCGGGCTGAGTCCGTGTCGAGGTCGGCCTGAGGTACCCGGAGTCGAGGCTGAGGCAGGTTGAGCTTGGGCTGAGGGTCCTGGGTGGGCAAGATTCGACCCCATTACCAACCAGATTACTTCAATCCTGCCGCGCACTGAAACGTGTTCCAAGACTCAGCGGCATGGGGATTACAGGGCTGTTCCGTCTATGGGGATTTTTCTATTGGCCTTCGGAATTGCCAGGATGGGACTCTCCTGCTTTTACAGCAAAGTGAGTAAGCAGGTCGAGATCAACTGTGTCGGTAGCTGCTTATCATCTTTGGATTCACTTGTTTTTGTTTGTGCACATGTCGCTTTCCTCACGCGGCCCAAGGGTCAATATACGACCGAACTTGGCGACAGGATGTCCCTTAGCACACTGTCGAAGGCCTAAAGGATTCTATACAAGAAACAGTCCGGCTGCGTCAGACACGTGGTCACCGGGAACAGTCCAACACATGAGTTGTTCTTATAATGCAACTTGGATCACTTTGCCATTACGACGACCAAAGCCTTCGCGCATGACTAAAGAATGTCGTAGCAGGCTTCGCTAAGAAGCCCTTCTACTCCGTAACGAATTCGGAAAACCACCTCACGATCAAAAATGGGCGCAGCGCCTCCCTCGAACACTTGTCGAGAACGATGTCGGATCCGATGCAGCCCATTGTCGACAGAACGATGCAATGCGTATGAAGCTCTTTTGTGGCTCATAGCTTTACAAAAGAATACCAATACTATTTGTTAACTTAGATATACTTGCAATAGTTGCCATCGACTTCTCTTCTCCCATTGCCCCGAGTAATGGAACAGTATCCGAGTAGAAATCATACAGCAATAACATTAGGGTAGCTTCATTATATCTACCCGCAGAAGCAAGGTAATCTGTGCAAATATAAAGGATCTCACAATCCTCTTTCAGAGCTGCGAGTTAAATTCCAGGAATGGTAAGCTATCGAACCTAACTGGATACTCAGCATCGAGATACATCCAAGACACATCGTCCATCCCGCCAAAGAGATCAAGCCCCTCGAGATCACGCAAAGCCCTTGAATGGTCCATCTGACGAAACTCGGACGACATGTCATCAGATGAGCCTCTCTCAACTTCATTCCCAACAGTGGACTCCCGCCGACTTCGTACTCTGCTGTGCCGACCGTCCCTTTCCAGCAAGTCCGGCCTATCGATGCGGACCAGGTCCAAGTTGGGCATCTTGCCGAGCTCTATAGATATCTTTAGGGCAAGGAATGCCATGTTATCTGCTGCCGGCCATCTCTGTCTTAACTCTTGCAGCACATGGCAAGCTGCGTTGAAATCTTGCCGCGCATCTTCTTGGCTGCTAATCAACCGGCTATACCGTAACTGTCGATACGAAACTGATAGAGCTAGAGATATTGCGTAGATTGTAACAGGGAGAGGAACAAGACCCTGTAGGCGAAGAGGGTCTTGCATGTATCGGATGATTTGTATAGTAGACAGTTGCTGTCTTAGCCTGGCTGGTGTCGGACTAGGCAGGCTCTTGATCGACTTTAAACGGTGGGCGAGCGTAGCGGTAGCGAGGAAGAAGATGTGTAGCGTCCCTGGTAACGACACAATGTCAGCGTTTGAGACAATCAATACTGGGCTTGTGACTTACCGATTATTGAGGAGGGCAGATGCCAGCCTTCCAAATCATCCACTATCTGTTCGAATCCAGCATACTCAGAGTCACAGTCAGTGACTACGTGGGGATTAACGGGTCGGTATAGCCCGATGACGCTATTCAACATCTTGGCTATTCGAAACCATATGTCAAAAGCCACGGAGCCGGACTCTACAGACGTTATCGGTCCAACCGCGATATCTATGTCGGCCATGATGCAAGGCCTCGAGTTCATAGCAGAGTTGAGCCTATCGAGAGTCCATAGACACCAAAACGTTCGTTTCATGTCAAAGTTGTGATCCGCCGGACGAGGGAGGTGCAACCCAAGAGTCTGGGCACAATGGAGGGCTTGTGATAGATAGCTCGAGGCCTGCTCAGCGCCATCATAGCGTTCCTGGTGAAGCGAAGCGAGGGCCAAGACGTGGACCAGAGTCATTTTTTTCATATTTGCTCGGTTATGGATCGAGCCAGCGAGAGAGGCGTGCAACTGGCTGCAGAACTGTCTCACGGATACCGTTGGTTCTCCAGAGTGTAAAAGTCGAAGGTAGGGTCCGGCCATGTTGTCCTTCGCTGCGACGAGGCAAACGGCGTGAATCAAGGGAGTTGGTATACTGCAGGTTGATAGAGCTTGACGGTATTCTTGCTCGTTTAAAATGGGAAGAATAGGATGGACGTTAGCAAAGTAGAGATCTGATAGCGCTATGATCGTTTCCACGGGTATGAGGTCCGAAGTCGATGAGGAAAAGATATCTGGGGTCTTGTCATACTGCGAGTAAATTGGAGAGTAGAAACCCATCGCGTTGTTGCAACGCTGCGAATGCACCCAAACTCCTATTTCACTAGTTGACAGACTCCGTGTGTCCTCTATGGAAGTCGAGTCATGGAGAAGTCTACCTTCCGGGTTCAGATCACCTACAAATCGAGGCGTTGGTGAGCAGTCGCGGGCCGCGGGCTCGAGATTCTGCGTTTCGAACGGGTATGGCTGATTGTATGGGCTTCCGTTGTGGTCGGCGCTGCTGGATGCTGACGGAGTGGGGTATTGCTCCAGTAGCGGGTTCGACTTTGTCTGGGTGGTCGTTTTTCGTGTCGCCGTTCTCATGGACTTGTCGATAGGAGTTGAGCTACTCGCGACACTCGCACTTGTGCTATCATCAGGGGTCGTGCGGACGGGGTTCGATCGCTGAGAGTGGTGGCAACGTCTCTAAAGCCAAGTTGTCAGTTGCATTGATTGTAGGATCCATCGGGAATAGCGGAACCTTTTTATGCCGGCACGTCTCTCAGGCCTTTCTCCATCGTGTTCGAGGTGGACGATGATCCTGAGATACAAACTTGAACGTGCTAGCCATATCGCAACGCTGTTCGCGGCTGTTCCGTTCACTCAGTTTGACGCAACGGAGTAGGACAATCCCCATGAAAAGAAGCAGGCAGCAAGAGAAGTTTCGATACTCCCTAGAAGCTCATGCCCTAGCCAGGTACCCAGATAGGTCTGCGGGGGAAGTATCTGACTTGAGTTATGCAAAGCGAGGCGCATCTGGGGGAGAACTCTGGAGAAGTGGACCTCGAGACGATGCTTTGCACGGCAGGCGGAGTATGCCAACCGGGTCTAGTAGATCTTCCCCAATATCGCTCGTTCATCCTTGGTTAAGGGGCGGGAGGGACGCAAACTTCAGCCGGCCCGAGTTTCGTAGGCGTTGTGTACCCGTTCTCGGATCCGGCTTCAGGGAGAGATGGCGTCGTGGCGATGATGTAGGTCTGCCCGAGTCCTTTTCGTAACATGCCAAGTGAACATCGAGACCGAAGAGGAAGTACATACTGGGTACTCGATCAGGAGAAACCGCTAAAAGCAACAGCTTGTTTTGAACACATCGCCACCCCTGACTGTCTCGGCCAAGGAGTCCATTCTCTACGGCCAGCATAAGCCAATAGGAGGGAGCGCGAAGCCCTATCGGAGTTTTCGAGAAAATGGGGAAACGCCTTTCTGCTAGCGGAGCTTCCCTTTTGAGCCAAAACCTCCGACCCGTGCAAGTAAGCAACATCACAGAATGAGGCAAAGAAGGATCAGATATTGTAAGATAAAAAGGCAAAATAAATGCAAGAATCGAGAGATTATTAGTTAGAGACTCATATCATAGTTATTCAAGCAGAAGTCGTGCCAAAGAACAAGACTTTGTTGAAAATGCTCCTCGTCGTGCTCCCCTACGTTCTCGGCCTAGCAGCCGTAAGCCTTCTCTTGTATCCAGCTATTAGCTTCCTGATAGACTCCAAAGACTTTCGCAAGTTTCCTTCACCGTCTCTTGCTGCCTCTACGCCCCTCTGGCGGGTCTGGCACAATGTCCACTTCAACCACTATGCAGCGATTGACGACGCCCACAAGCGGATAGGAACCCACGTCCGAATTGCCCCAAACCACATCTCAGTGCTGGACCCAAAGGCGCCATATGAGATTTACGGTCATGGGGCAAATATGCTCAAGGACGCCTGGTACGACGCTGGTGCGGGTGCCCATCGCAACCTTGCCGACGCTAGGAACAAGGCCGAACATCAGGCTAAGCGCAAGATGCTTGCTCACGCCTTTGCCGCCAAGACTGTTGTCAATCTCGAGCCTGTGCTTATCGAGACATTGAAGATCCTCATGGGCCAGCTGGACAGCTACGCGGCTGCAGGCACGAAGATGAACATGCGGCTATGGCTCAACTACTTCACCATTGATCTGTTTGGCAACCTACTGTACGGTCACAGGCTAGGCTGCCTAGACCGTGGAGATAACATTCTTGACGCCGAAACCAAAATCGGCGCCATTTACAAAGTTTGATTCATTCAGTCTTTACTGGATGTGACAGTGATCAATACGGCGCTAGGCTTCGCACCTAAGCTGCTCCCTTACAGCAAGCCACTATTCAGCCACCATCCGGCGTCAAAGGGCGGCACAGATTGGGAGAACATCATCTACCATAATGTCAAGGAGAGAATGGCCAATCCCTCGCCAAAGGACGATCTCTTCAGCAAGCTGTTGGGTGATGGCAAAGGGCACGACCTGAACCTCCCGATCGGCGATGTCATAGCCGAGTGCTCCGTCATGATGAATGCCGGAACCGAGACAACGACTGCTGCGATGACCAATACGCTGTTTTTGCTGTACACTCATCCAGTTGTGCTTGCCAAGCTTCGTGCTGAGATCGACGCTGCTATACCGGGCACTGCCCTTCCGTCTTACGACGCCGCATCAAAGCTGCCCTACCTGCGGGCATGCATCGAAGAGTCTCTCCGAGTCCGACCGGCAAGCTCGATGGGTCTCCCAAGAGTCGTCCCTGAGGGAGGCAGGGTCATTGCCGGCCGATTTGTGGCCGAGGGTGTCACCGTCTCCGTTCCCACTTATTCACTACTTCGAGACGACTCGATCTTCAAACACGCTTCTACTTATGACCCGGATCGCTGGTTGACGGAGGGCCCAGAAGAGAAGCGTCGTATGATGAACAACCATTTGCCTTTTAGCACGGGCCCAAGGGCGTGTATCGGTCGCAACATTGCATACTTTGAACAGTTTGTTGTGATTGCGGCATTGGTCAGGTTCTATGACTTTGTCATCCCTAAGGGCTTTATGCTAGAAACGCAAGAGCGGTTCAATTCGAATGCAGGCGATCTCGTAGTTGAGGTTCGACACCGTGGGCGCTTGGAAAGGTGAATGTCGGGGGGCCGGGAAGAATGATGGTCAATGAGAAACGAATAACGAGCAGATTGTAACAACTACAGAATGAGAAGCTAGGTTAAGAAGCCATTCCATATAAAGTCAGGGGTACACAGTTTGAGTGACCAGGACTACGCAGGGACTTCTTACGTGTGAAGATGAGAAAGGCGTTCCAAAGTTGGGAAAATTGGCCGTAGCTTCTGCTTAGCTAGCAGTGCCTTGGAGACAGGTTGGTACAAGAGCTAACTGTCGCTAAATGTTGATGACAAGGAACATTACAGACGCACCCCAAAAATGTAATGGCACACACCGTCAACTTAATCTTAACATATAGCCTAGCCATAGTAGAGAATGCTGGGTGAATAAGAGCATAGTTTAGTCCCGATTGTGGTCAAATCCTTTGGCCCAGTTCGTGTTGTTGGCCACATCGCGCCCAAGGAAAGGCCACGGAATCGACCGAGTAATATGAAATAGTAAATATAAGTATATACTACTATAAATTTGCGAGAGCCCAGCGTTCGACTATGATTCGTTTAACTTGGAGTTGAGGCACGAATACAAGTAGCCCGGGCCTTAGGCACTCTCAATCTGGCTGCCTTCATGGTGAAAAACGACAGACGTCTCCTTTCCACCCACCACAGCCCGGGATCCCTCTCCAGCAACAGGAGGCTCCCAACCAGTGGACTTGCGAGCGACAGAGACCTGCTCATACAACAGATCAACCTCCTCGAGGCTCAATCCCTTGGTCTCGTAAATGAAGAAGTACACGAACAGGATGCACAAGAAACAAGCCCCAAACCAGACAAAGAAAATCTTTGACTGCAGATTAGCGTACCCTTTGCCGTAGTTGACCAGGTAAGGCGTAGAAAAGGCGATGGCCCAGTTTAGCAGCCAATTCGTCGCAACCGCCATGCTAATGCCCTTGGCCCGCGACTTGAGGGGGAAGATTTCGCCGTTGACAACCCAGGCGAGGGGACCCCAGGTGGAAGCGAAAAAGAAGATATAGATGCAGACGAATGACACGGCGACTTTCTGGCCAGCCATGCTCTTGACGAAAATGACGCCGTTGTCGTGCTGGCCCGCCGACAGTGTCCCGGAAACAGCCACGATCAGCTGGGAGACGCACATGCCGATTGCACCCCACAGGAGAAGCGGACGGCGGCCCCATTTGTCGATAGCATACATTCCTGGGATGGTCGAGGCAACGTTGATGGCCGAGGTGATCATGGAGATGACGAAACCGCTGGAAATTCCCGAATTCTGGAAGTATTTGGTTCCATACTGTATTTCCCATCAGTAACAGCCACGAAATGAGACAACACAAGTGTTCTAAAGAAATAAAACTCACGTAAAATATAAAGTTGATACCACAAAGCTGCTGCAGGGCCTGAATCGCCATTGCTGTAAATTGACGCTTCAGAAGAGGCGGGCGGAAGCAATCCAGATACGAAGCCTGACCAAGGCTCATCTCGTACTCGTGGTTGGCCCGAACCTCGTCTAGCTCGCTCTTGACGGCGGGGTGGTCGGCAGGGAGACGGCGAATTTTGCCTAGAGACCGAGCTGCTGCTTCATGCTTATCGTTCTTGATGAGGAAACGAGGCGTCTCGGGAAGGATGAGCATGCCCAGGAAGAGAACAAGGGACCAAGCGAATTGGACGGCCACGGGAATCCTGTATGAACCTGTATCATTGCGCATACCTGTAGCATTGTTGACGATCGCAGCGAGGAGGAGGCCGATTGTAATAGCCCACTGGTAGGCTCCGACGATGGCGCCTCGGATCCATTTAGGGGCAGTTTCGGATTGGTAGAGGGGGACTAAGAAATTAGCTTGTGGATCAGATCATTTTCCTTTGGGGCAAAAGGGTGCGTACTCATTGCAGAAACCATACCAACACCGAATCCGGCAAAGAAGCGACCGGCGAGGAACATGGGAATGGCGGTGGCGATGGTTTGGAGGACGACGCCGAGATTGAAGACCCAGGTTGCGGTCATAAGGCCCGGCCGTCGACCCATGTAGTCACTGAACAGTGCAGCGCTGAGAGCACCGAAAAAAGTTCCAGCAGAGAGAATGGACACGATAGATGACTCCTGCGAAGTCGTGATGTTTGGGTTTCCGTCGGGGTCAACATAGCCTGTGCTGAAGAGGCGTTGCCAATACGGCATCGCCATTATACCACTGATGGTGCCAGTATCATAGCTATAGCGACAATTAGGTTATCTATAGTTGCCATGATCGGTATAAGACAGGTGTCACGTACCCAAAAAGAACGCCTCCAAAGGCAACGAAGAAGCCAATGGCGATGGCAGGCCAAGACTTTCCAGCCTCATCTTCGGGCCTAGACAACGAAGCTTTGCGAAAAAGGCCCATTTTGATGTTTTAGGAATTTCCCAGTTGAGGTAGTGAAGAGGGCAAAAAGGATGTACGAGAACGATGAGGAAAAGCTCGTTGACAAGTCCGTTGGTGGTGGAGGAAGACCAGCTCCTTTTATCTTATAGCCCATCCTAGCACTTTACAAGGTCCTCACGCAAATAATACCTCTAATGCCAAGGTTAAACACAATATTCTCTGACAAGATAGCCTGATCGTCTAGCCGAGTTAGAGGTAAGGCATAAATATTATTAGTATTATAACTCTACCACCCTCAGAGGGATCAAAGGAAACATATCAGCAAAAGAATATAGTATCTATATAATATAGGTATTTTATTAGCCTAATATTATATAATATAATAACCTTATCTTAATAAACCTTCTAGCTATATTACTAAAAAAGTTATCTAGCCTTTATTAACCT
>JABFFE010000263.1:0-41740 GCA_013623625.1 Fusarium setosum | reverse complement strand
CGGATGAGTGAATGCTCTCGAATCGTGCTGAATGCGATAAGAAGGCAGGTGAAAAAGAGGATACCCGGGAATGGGAATGGGTTGGAATGACAGGGTCTTGAGGGCAGAGGAGGGTGTCAGGAGGAACATGAGAGGTCTAAGACAAGATGGTTAATTAGTTAGTTCGATAATGAATTTTAAGGGTAGGTAGAGATAGCTGCTGAGGACAAAGGGTCATGCAGTCAAGTCTAGTGGCAATTTTTCTTATCATCTGTATGTTGTTGCATCTGTCTTGGAACAACTGATTCGATCTTGGGGGCCTGTCCTTCTATGCAGCTATTGTTAGATGTTCAGTCCCTGCAATGCCTTGACAATATGCGGATATTTTATTAGGAGCTTCCCGTCCCCCACAATGCGGGAGAGGTGTGTGTGTGTGTGGCATCTTTTGCCTGATGCGTCTCTCGAGCTGGTTGGTTGTGACAGCTTCAGGGGACCATTGGCTGCTAGCTGACAATTTCATGGGCTGTCTTCGTTTAAACAATTAAAAACCTAATCAAATACCCCCATGTCCAAAGGGAGGGGTTTAATGGGAAGAAAGCACAGGCCCCGTCATCGGTCTCGGCCGAACCCCTGGGCCATCATCATCAGATGGGGGGTTTGAATGGATGAATGCATGACAACAGCTGCATGAGATAATATACCACAACTCTTAAACACCCCCGTGTTTCGTTTCCATATGACAGGCTGATCTCATCATGTAACTCTGTAACAGAAGAAAGCTTCCATTAATAGTGCATTTGCTTTGATGACACTGACTGCGGTCATCCGCCAACTTTTTTTTCTCACGTGCATCACCAATCATGCTTCACTATCACGACTTCATTTCATTCCCCAGCTTCTCAACTCTTTTCTCTCAGGTCAACAATTTCCACCTCGATGCTTTCATTTACCCAAGCTTAGCTTGGGCTCGGCAGCGCCTATCACCATCACTACCCATCCATGATACATGGCACCCGCCAAGTCGAAAGGGGTATCAGGGGGCCTGAGTGGGTGGATGACATCAATCTTAATTTGCGCTCTGGATGGGGACCCTGGCCTGCTTGGTTCCTTTCGATGAGACTTTCTTTTTTCTTTTGCCTTTACCCGAGACTGCAACGATAGCAGCCACAGACAGTTCGCTGGGACCTGTCTCTCCTTGGGGCGGAAATCTGTAGTCGCGTGAAACTGCTCCCATTCCATCTGCCACGATTATCTCCATGGACATGGGTCGCATATCAAGACCCCAGACATACGGGTGCCATGAGACTGGGGTCATGATGGCTCATTTGCACTTCCGCAACCGATCTTGTTGCTATAGAGTTCTCCGCTTCCGTGTGAGCTTGTGAGGTCACCATGGGCATCGCCGTATCGCGGATGATACCCTGCTATTTGAGCTTAGGTCCATCACGAGCCACTGACATCACAGGGTCTTGCCGAAATCAACCATGGACTGTTCCGGCGGTCGAACACTCAGAGAGGTTGCATCCGTCAAATCGAGATAGTCAAAACTAGAGGTTCAGGGTAGAGGATTTACACGGCTTCATAGTAGACTAGACACTCACTCAGATGTGATTTTTTTTTTTATACTCATAACAGAGCCGCTATTCCCTGTGTATATCCAGTGATGGCATTTCTCTTTCCCTTGCCAACTACTACTGGCTCCACAACACACACATGTCGAGCGTATTCACCGACAGCAAACATGTGGTGCCTATCCGTGAAAATGAGATAGCATGCTGTCATGATGTCGTAAAATAAGATAGTTGCGTCTGCATTATATTCGACGCCAAGTCAAGGTTCTATCATACGTTAGTACCTCAGCCTCAGAAGAAAGGGCTGTAGCTCGATGAAGACGCCCACCACGTGCCAGCTCGCCTAATCAGGAAATCCTCCCTAAAAGCAGCACATCACCGGCATCACGAATGACCTCACACAAGTCATTCCATGTTTGAAAAGGAAGGGAAGGCATACTAAATAAAAGAAAAACAAGATAGTGGGACACTTGTCACGCGCTGTAGTCAAGTACGTAATATCAGAGTGAATAAGGTGGGTTGAAACTGGACTCCTCGGATGTGGAAAATGCGAATAGTCAAGGGAGGCCAGTGAGTGATCAAAGAGAGTCCCTCATTCCAGATTCTTGAGGGAGTTGGCAAAAACTTCTTTCATACAAGAAGGCGCCGCGTTGGCTCAGTGGTAGAGCGTATCACTAGTAATGATAAGGTCCAAGGTTCGATCCCTTGACGTGGCAAGCTGATTCGGAGTCAAGGACAGTGTATCTGTCCATTTGTTTTGGTCCCTTTAGATGCACATGTTTTCTTTTTGTTCCGACATGAGTTCAATCTATATAGCTTGATGAGATGTGAGTGAGAAAGATGTGAGATTTTAGCCAACTGGGGCACTGTGACAGGGACAGGGGTGAGTGTGCGGGTGAGGTCTGTCAGTTCAAGACGCCTTCCAACACTAGTCTTGGAGAGCAAGACGTTCAAATAGTCATCAATAAGCAAATAATGCCTAAGCTCGGAGAGGGCATAGAAGATGGATACAGTAGCTTTTAGGGAGTACAAGAGTCCGAGGATCAAGGTGGTATTCCTGTGTCTTGGATATCGTCAAGATCCAGAGGCACCACCTAATATTGGAGTCCTTTCAGTATAAGTTGGCCAAACATGAAGAGCTGCAGAACCTGTTGGCTTACTAGGAAAAAACAACTATATGGGTTGGAGGAAGGCGAAGAGCTGAATGTGTTCCCAGACACCGACAACGATATCTCACTTTATGTGAATGGCATCCCAGCAAAGCGTTGTCTCCCAAACTCATGGCGTCTTCCATATACTAGGATGCCGATGAGACGAGGATTACCATTTCAGTCCCTTCCTCGAAGTCCAAGGGGATGCTCACCAAGATTTAATCGAGTGACCGGAAAAGAGAAGAGTGAATAACATGTGTTGAGATGAATGTGGGACGAGAGCCCGAGCTGGCGTGAATCATATTAAACCTGCTTCTCGAGTCTGGTCACTAAACTACTGTCCTCTGCGTCGGTGAATGAGCCGGCCCAGCCAGCCCTGTAACAACAAGAAACGTATATATTTTCCCCAACTTTCACCCTCAATGCCCTGTTCGCCTGTTGTCCCGTCGGCTGGCTGCCACTGCCAACTAGCCGCAGCCAACAATGCCACCTTCAAAACGCATCACACTCGAGAACCATCACCACTTCATCACTGCTCTACTAAAACACATCTCCACGACTAAAAAAAAAACCACATTCGATAAAAAAAAAGAAACTCTCTCCCCCTTTATTACCCCCTGTCCTCAAAACACCCATGCAACAACCCCTAAACACAATCATGAGCGTCATCCGAACTACCGAAACACCAAGACCATCCAGCGGTCTATCACCCGCCTTCTCTCGCGATGCAGGCGCCGGCTTCATCCTCGGCGCCCTGGCCGGACTCGTCGGCTTCATCCTGACGTACGTCGTCGCGTGCTTCTTTGTCAACAGGTACGGGAGACGCATCTTTGGGCTTGGTCATGGTGGAATGCCGTGGGAAAGAATGGGTTCTTGATCACTGAGAATAGACGACCAAGGTTGGCCTAAGCAGGCATGAAATGTGTTGTCAATTCTGGAACGGTTGAGACGATCAAGACTGGGACTTGGGGTGGTTATGAACAAACGAGGATTTTTGTCATGCATGTACTCTGAGTAAAAACTATAGCCTACAGATATCGCTTCGAGAAATCAGAACAATACCGAGCCGCTATAATCCACCACGAAATCATAAAGTAAACCATGACCGTGAAAGTAAATCAACCTCGAATGTTACCACTGCTTCACATACCACCACCCCCTGAACACATCAGATACTTCTGACGTTGGACTTCTAAACAGAGCCAGACCCCCACTTCCCACGCATAATCGGGTCAAACTCGCGGTTGAGGGTGACAAAGACAGCCGTCTTGGTGCGCGGGTTGAGGTGCTTGAGCTCCTCGACGAGGGCAGAAGTGACAAACTTGTCTGTCTGCTTCATGCGCTTGAGACCCGGGATGGCAACGTCAAAGAACTTGTCGGCGTCGTCCATGGCCTCGCGGGAGCAGTAGATGTGCAGCACCTTCTGGCTGGCCAGGTTGCGCTCGGCGAGGCGGAGGAGAGGACCAAACTCGCCGGTGCGGACGAACCACTGGGCGAACTCGGGGTACTCGTCGAACTTGGCGCCGCGGTACTTGATCTGCTGGAAGGTCATGGCGTCGTCGAAGCCAAGGAGGGGTTTGGAGGAGGAGGGGTGGTTGTTGTCGTGGTGGCCGAGGTGACCGGTTCTATCAAGAGTAATGGTTAGGCGTGGGGTTTTAGTAAGAACAACGCCAAGACTTTACCCGTTGCTGTAGGCCATCTGCTGGTTGTACAGAATCATCTGGTTCTGCTCCGCGATGAACTCGAGGCGGGACAGGATGGCGATCTCGGCCGGGGTGCACTCGACGCCGTCGGCGAGGCCGAGCCAAAGGTCCTGGTGCTCTCCAGCGGGACTGGTGACAATGGGATTTAGCTTGAGAAGATAGATATTGGAGTACTGGGTTCCATCAACTTACGGCGGAAGAGCCTTGATGCCAGGTCGAAGCTTGCGGGCAGCTCTGGCGGCGGCCTTGGCAGCGGCCTTGAGGGAGGCTCGAGCGGAAGCAGGCATCTTGACAGATGGAAGAGAGAGAGAGAGAGGCTTGCTTGGAAGAGAATGTGATGAGAGTTGAGGTGTCCTGAAGCCTCTGGATAGAGGCTTTCAAGGTTACTGTGATGTGGGAAAGAAAAGAAGCTCTCTAGAGAGAAGGGAGAAGAGAGACCAAACTATCTCGGAATGAATCCTGAGAGAGGGCAGGAATCTGAACAAGACGAGACAATCCCCATTGTCAGACTTGCTGCTCTGGCAATTCACAGTGTCATTGATGCCTTCGCGACCAAGGTCACTTTCACCCAATGAGGAAATTCTGTGAATGCCTTTGAGTGCCCCAAGGATAGAACCAATAGTCACTTCAATACATCTATCTATTGTTCGACAATTTCCCCACTTATCTATCTACCCTTGACCTAAAAGTGAAATAGGTTCGCAGCCGCCCAATGCACCGGGCAAGCAAGCAGGCAAAATAAACCCCAGCCCAAAACTCCAAGTAATGCATATCATCATTCCCCCATATTGCTCACTTCTTATCTTCGATCCTGTCATTTTTCCTTTCGTGTATTCGTAGTGCATCATCTTTTGATGTCATTCTTTGTTTCATCACGCATGTACTTCATTGTCACCAATCCCCTCCCCTCTATTCAATTGTTCCTCGTGTATTCATAAATGTCATCTTCATTGTGTCTTTGTCATCCAGTCATACTTCGTAAAGTCCGGTATTTCAGCTCCGAATCGAAGGCGACTTGCCCAGTCCGAACTGGATCGTGGGCGACTTGGCCGCCTGGATCTCGGCTCGCTTCTCCGGGTTCTTGGTAGGGTCATTGGCGTCGTCACCATCAGCTCCAGGGTTTGCCATCTGGAATGTCTGTTAGAGCTGCACAAGTGCTATCAAGTCGAGATCTTACCTCATATTCCAAAGTCTTGATGAACCAGTAGAAGCCTACGGCGATGAGAGATCCCACAAAGGGGCCCACCCCTATATTCTTGTTAGTATCTAAAAGCCAGCCGAAGTGACAAAGTATAGAGGTGTGGTGTAACCAAAGATCATGTTTGGTTCAAAGATCGGCTTAGCGGTGGTAGAAAACAGCATCAACTTACAGTAAATCCAATGCTCCGTGTCGAACGTCCCTGTCACAACGCAAGGGCCGAACGATCTCGCGGGGTTCAGACTTCCGCCAGTGAATTGGACACCCACCATCTCAGCGATGAATAGAGCCAGGCCGATACCCACAGGGGCAATGAAGGTTGCTCGGTGCTTCTCCTTGGCAAGCATAAAGATGGTAAACACCAGCTCCGCTGTGAGGATAGCCTCAATGAACACTCCCTGCACCAGAGATGCCCCGCCTCCCAGGGTTGTTCTGACGTTGAACGCTTCTGGGAAGAGGTAAAGCACCACTACCGAGGCAAACAACGCTCCAAGGATCTGAGCGATAAACAGGCACACAGCTCTCGTCACACTGATCGCAGAAACGAGGGCCATTGCTACCGTAACCGCAGGGTTGAACAGGCCTCCACTGATACGGAAAAAGACCCAGACGTTGACCATGAGAGAGAAGCCAAAGATGATGGAGATGTACAGCAGCGTCGAGACGGAGAAACCCGTAGACTCTCCTGTGGTGGTTTTGGCACTGGTGCGCGACTCAATGTTGGCCACCTCTGTGCCCGCAAAGGCAAAGAAGAGAAACATGGTGGTGCCGATGAACTCTCCCAGACTGGCGACAAAGTGGTTCTTGAAGTCCGAGTTCATCCACTGGGTCAGAGGGAGACGCATCACTTGGGCCTTTTCCTGTGGAGTGAGGTTGTTCCAGTCGAGCCGACCCGAGGAAAGGTTAACACCGTTGAGGGAAGATGGACGACGGCGACGGGTTGGACGGCCTGGCTGATAGCCCATCTCTTCATCCGTCAACCGGCGACCTCGGGTTGTCTCAAAGGGGTCTTTGGTGAAGCGAGGTTCATCGCTGTAGAATTCCTCGTCCGAGTCGTGAGGTGCTGTTCGACGGCGGTTCATGAAAGTTGGGGGAGGGTAAGGGCCTCGCCGAGAGGTATAGCGATCCGGGCGAGCCTCGTTGCGCCAGTACCGCTCGTAGTCTCCGAGGGTAGGGTGGTGGTCACGAGGGTCTATAGCTTGATCAATGTCCCAGTCGTCGCGGACACGACGTCGTTGAGACCTGATAGAGCCTCCTGAGTACTGGAGAGGCTCAGCATCATGAGAAAACCGAGCAGCGCCCTTGGGCGTTACAAAGGCACCAGCACGAGAACCAGGTCTTGATCGAGCAGCGTCATGACTGAGAGTTGGTTGAATGGGCACCACGGTATCATCCGAGGCCCGAGTTGCAGCCGGCTCTGGTGGAGAGGTCGGTGGCACGAAGGGTATACTCTCATTATTGGGAGAGCTTATAGCCTCTCCTGGGGGGTTATAGGCTGAGACATTGGCTGCAGGCGTGCTGCGAGCCGAGCGGTTTGCGGTAGGGGTCTGAAAGGAAGACATGTCGAAATCAGGGGTAGGAGAACGTAAAGAACTGTCGATCGATGGTAAAGAATCTAGAGCCTTCAACTGGAGTCCTGAGATGAACCCTCGACTCTTGCTGCAGTGCTGCTGATCTGCTGGCTGCCGATTCATGCTTGCCACCTCGAGATGCCACGATATTTATGCTCCCAAGACTCTTAGTTGTGAGGCTATATTCAGGGTACACCCAAGAACCGCATCACCCCGACTCGGCCTTGATTCTTTAAAGGCATCCTTGCTAATGACATCGTTGCAAGTTTCGTGTGGGGATGGAGCATTTGAAGGAGCCGGAGCGCTAGATTCCATCGAACGCAAAGGCCAGCGGAGATGGCTGCGAAATCCCAGGCTTGCACACACAAAAAGAAAAAGGTGGGCTCAAGCTTGGATCTAGAAAAAGTTTCAAAGGGTCAATTCCATGGGAGGTCCCTGAACGTGTGTAAGCCGACGTGGCGAGCGGGGGCAGCCCGGTAGATAAATGATGGAGAGGATGACGTAGTTGGAGCTAGCAACGGATCTGGACGATGTCGGCGGCTTGCAAAGACAATGCGGATCGTTGCCAATGAGACGAGCGAGATGAGGCGGAGGAGCTGGGATGATGGTTGTAAGTGAGGCTGGTTGAGCGGCCCACACGCCTCAGGTTGAACGACGTACGTAGACCACGACGGTCTTTGCCCATTATGGGACAAAAAACTCTTCCAGAAGCTGTCGTTTCATGTCGCTGAATGCTTATGCAGCTCTGATGCGAGACCACGCGATTGCTTGCATGCCTCACTTCTGGAGTTTTCTGGTCTCCCATTGCAGCTTAAGGTTGAGACATGGCTGTTCCCAGGACCAAGGTAAGGAAATGCTGGCCGTTTGACATGGTCAGGGCGCTGTTGCGGGGAAACCCGCCTCGCTGATTTCATCGAAAAAGTCTTTTTTTACTCAATGTAACGGGATCGATCGAAGATCATAACTAAAGGTCTTGATAATTTTGGATGGGAGATCGTGATGCTCCGGTGGCAGGCGGCCGAGAGCAAAGGCCGAACCCTCCGAGACGGACTCGACTCCAGAAACGGAATGGAACAATGTGCCCCTTGACCCCACCACAGGGCAAGTGCAAGGTTGGCACTGCGTCTCGACAAAGTAGCGGTCGGCGGTAGGGACAAGACAATGGCAACAATCCTGAATTGAACTACAAAAAAGGATATGGGGCCAAGGGACCTGAGGCGGCGGGGGCAGAAGAGAAAGGTTACATAGACGAGGCAGAAAAGAGGTTGGCTTGGCGGGGTATGAGGACCCTGAGCCAAGGAAGCTCTGGGGCTGGCATCAACAAGAGAGACCTCGCTTGAGCTCTTCAGTCAGGGCATGAGGGGTAATTGTCTCATTGAGGGGAGATGATGCATCACTTGCATCCAGGGTGAGGGATCAAGGCCCTGGTCATGTAGATCCAAAGGTGGTGGATGCTGGTGATGGTTGACTTGGTGGTGTTGATAAAGCAGGCTCGCTTTTGGTGGATAAGGCCGTTAAACGCCACACGTGACAGCGCGTCAACGCTCCAACGACAAGCCATCCACCGCGCGTGTAAAAGCAATGCACATGCACGTCTCACCAGTCTTGGGCCTTGGTTCTCACTCGCAAGTAACTGCAGTGCCGTAGCAGACCTGCAGCCGGGCAGCGTTTCCATAGGTAGTTTGCTGCTGCCGCCGCCGCCCACAAGCCATGGACATAACGCGTGGCTCGCGCAGAGCCCGCCATGTAGCTGCCCATGCCACTGCCAGTGCGAATGCTGCCTCAAGCCCCAGCGCCCCCCAAGGTGCTGCTGAAGTAGCAGCCTCATCTCCTGCTGGAACCCCCAGCGGTTCTTCCAGATTGGCGCCCGGCCATGGGGCTTCACCGGCGGCCGCCTTGGTGACGCCGGATGCCCCTCCTCCTCTCCATCGAACGCCTGACCAGCCCTCCGACCAACGGCGCCGTCGAGCACCGCCTCCGAACCCGTTCCGACTTTATAGAAGTGAGTTGTAATGTCCCCTAGCTTGAATTCTATTGGCCCATGTACCGGTTCTTCTGCTAGTGCAGATGCGGGTTCATGCAGCTCGAGCAGTGCCAGACCAAACCACGCCAGTGCAAGTAAAGATGTGATTCTATTGAGATTGAGAACAATGGGCGACGATGTGGCTCAAGCTCTTGCCCTCTCGTCAATGATTCTCTGCTGCTCGACTCGAGAGAATCTCGCCTCTTCATCCTCGCACGAATCTATTCACTTCCACCTTCACAGAACAACCAATTCCACTCACAACCATTGCAATTCTCTTCTCTGACTATCTTCATTGCGCCTATCTGCGCATCAATTCATCAAATCCCCCTTCTGTTTCCTGTTTTCTGCTTTCCTCGTCTCTTTCTTCCCTTGCCTTCTTTCAATCTCCAAAAATACCCCCAATTCCTTTGCGCAAACATGCCTGCCTATCGACGCACCTCTGGCAATCTTCGCCACAACCCTACCCAGGCCACTCTCAAGCGAAAGCCTCTTGGAGAACTCCCAGTCCGGGACAACGGTGCTCTCAGGTGCAGGCGCAACCGCACCTTCATACCCCTCCCCTCCCCTGACAAGGAGAACACCTCCGCTATCGACGATTTTATTCGGGATCTCACCGTCCTCTCCTATGAGACCCGTATTGCCCGCGAGCAGCGCCTCAACCAGCTCCGCGAGCAACGCAACCGCCATCGAGCAATGCTCGAGGGCTATTACAACTCTCTTCTGAGACCCTCTAACATCCCCGTCCCAGCTGCCCAGCCTGCCGACCACCCCCGTCTCAGCATGCCTCTCCTCGACTCCGACGAGTCTGGCTCTGAGCCCGATCTGAGCGTCCTGGGCATGGCCCGTCCTGGCGCGGTTGCTGCTCCTGCTGCTGCTCCCCAGATCCCTAGCCCTTACAACAATGGCGAGGAGAATGACGAGGACGAAGACGAAGAAGAAGTCGATGACGAAGCCCTCTCCCCCGAGGAGTACGAGGCTGAAGACACCAGCATCGAGGAGGAAGAACCCGCCGAAGAGGTCCAGGACGTCGCTCCCCTCGTCGACCCGGCTACAGCTGGCCTAAAGGAAATCTCCAACCTCGCCCGATTCACCGTCAGCAGCCACAAGCCCGGCAATGGTGTCGAGGAGCTCAAGAGCGATGACCTCAAGCAGTACTGGCAGTAAGTTCTCCATCTTAGTGGTCGCCTTAAACTTTACAACTGACAAACGTCCCCAGATCCGACGGCCCCCAGCCCCACAAGCTCACCATGTACTTCACCAAGCGCGTCGGCATCCGCGACATCCGCTTCTACGTCGACTACAACGAGGACGAGTCCTACACGCCCACAAAGGTCGTCTTCAAGGCCGGCACCAGCGAGAACAACCTCATCGAGTTCGCCACCATGTCCCTCGACAACCCCGTCGGCTGGCAGCAGGTGCCCGTCGCCGGCGCCGGCGGCGACCCGGACGGCAACACTCTGGTCGCCTGGGTCCTGCAGATGCAGATCCTTGAGAACCACCAGAACGGCAAGGACACGCACCTCCGCGGCATCAAGATCTACGCCTTCGACAACGACTCCGCCCACGGGCCGGGGCGCGACGGGAACCCCGTCACCGACGTCGTCGGCCTGGTTGACGACGCTGTGGGTCGGGCTGAGGGCGGTGCTGCGCGGGCCAACGAGGCTGCCGCGACCCGGTTTGAGCCTGGCGATGGAGGTCTTTCTATCCCCGACTTTATGCGCGAGCCAGAGATTCGGTAAATTTACCCGAAGGATACTAGAGCAAACAACAAAAATACGGCGGAGTTTGGAGTGTAGAAAGGATGGAATGTGTTTGAAGGATCTGCCCTCAAAGGGGCACGCACATAATCGGCGCTTGAGCAGATGGCCAAGCAGGCCATGATGAGAGATGATATTCAAGACTTTTAAGCACAGTTAATTAGGTCACTCGAAAAGCAAGTGGAATTCAAAGTTTATATGGTAGCAAGACAATTCAGATTGTGACTAGTGACTCTTCCTTGTTCGTGAACACACATTCCGGTTCCGTCTCCCTCCCACATCCAGCAAAAGAAAATAACGTAAGGAACTACCTCTCTCATATTACACGCTTGACCCTCAGTCCGCAGCCGTCGTTGTGGCTATTCGTACATATATGCCGTGATAAGTTTCCATTCCGCTCCGGTCCAAAATTCTACACGCTTCTTGGCCACATCATATACCCTTCTATGCTTTTTTTTTTTCGCCCTCTCCTTCATTGACTAAAGTTTATTAGGCGGGGATGCGAGCAGGTAGATCCTCCATGTCGTCCATGACACTATCCGAGTCCTCGGCCTGGGCCTCCTCGACGGCATTGATGGAACGGAACTTGCTCGGTGTTCTTTTCTTGCGGAATCGCGCCTCGTCAACCTCCGAGGTTTCATCTGCAGGGGCCGCAGGTTGCATCACTTCCTCGTCCTCAATGGGGTCCTGAGGGGGAGCTACGCTGCGTCTGGTGCTCCGTCTAGCGGGGGTCGATTTCGCGGGTGTGGACTTGGCAGAGGCGGACTTGGCAGTCGACTTTCGAGGGGGCTTCGGAGCCTTCGCCCTGCCCATGCCAGTCCTCTTTGCGGTGCGAGTTGCCTTGGGCGGAGCGGGCTCCACAAACTCGGTTTGCTCAGCTTCCTCGGGCTCAGGCTCAGCACGCTGCGCAAGCTCAGGCTGGGCAGACTCGGGTCTAACGAACTCGGATTGAACGAACTCGGGCTGAGCAGGCTCAGGTTCAGCAGACTCGACTGGTTCGGCTGATTCCAAGGCTAGCGCTGGATCAACCACGTCCTCGGCTTCAACAAGCTCAGCTGGAGCAATCGGTTCCATAGATGCGACAGGAACAGCAGACTCCAGGTGGGCCATCGGCTCAATAGGCAAATCAGGCTGGATATGTTCATCAGGAACGCCGTAATGACCCAGCTTGGGCCCATCCTCGCCCTCCATATCAGACTCGGCAACGAACTCCGAGCTGACGTTGTGGTTGATGCTACTCTGGGTGTTTCCATTGGCAGGGACATGGGTGGTCGGAATGGTGCCCAGAAACTCCATCTCCTGAGCATCGTTGAAGTTGGCGTCGTCGATGTTCGGCAACTCGCCGGTCTGGCCGTAGAGATCCACGAGGAACTGCGCACAGTCTCGCACGCTCTTCTCCTCCCAACTAGGCACATTGTGCTTGAGACGTCGCCATAGAAGCATCTGGGTTGGGCGATGCCAGCTGTTGCGAAATTGCTTGTCGACCAGTCTCTGCCAGGGGATCTTTGATTCAGCAGGAGCTGATGAGCCTTGGATTGCCAGAACAAGGCGGTAACGCTCCTCATCGGGCATGGAGGCAATCTGTCGACGGGCCTTCTCCAGACGGAACGAGATAGTAGCGTCAGGCTGATGAGAGACCAGCTTGTCCCTACCATGGGTCTTGATGTTCATAGCCTTCCACTTGGTGATACACTGGAGTCGACTTCGTGTTCTCCCCGTGCGCTCGCTGATGTTTTGCCAATCAATGAGCTCCTCGTAAGGCTTCTTAAGCAGCTCACGGGTAGGCTGAATGCGCCGCAGCTCGTCGATGGCGCCCATAGCCTCCATGACATACTGGGTCAGGTGGCGCTCCTCCTCCTCGTCCCATGCATCCTTGCGCTGAGAATCTCCGCAGACGATGTAGTTGCGATACCGATCTCGAAGATCTTCAGGGTGACGATTGATGATGCCCGCAATCTTGGACCACTTTGTGCCATGGATCTCAATGAGATCGCGAAGCTCAGAATCTTGCTCAAGTGTCCAGGTACCACGAGCGACAAAGTTGTGAAATTTCTTGCGAGTAATGTTGATGATCTTTTGTCGGTGTCGGTCAGGGCAAGTTGCGAAAATCCGGACCCAAAGGGCGGCATGCTCATCACCGGCAGTGGTACCTCCAGGAGCGTGAATCATCTCATTCAACTGGTGCTGAAGCATGTTGTGTTCGACACGGTAGCTCTCGACTGCTTGCGCGATGCGGCTCAGCTCCTCATCGCTAAACCGACCCTGGGTGTAACCGGCCATTCGGTTGCGACGGCCTCGACCACCATCCTCGTCCTCATAATCGTTCTCGGCTCCATCTTGCATAGATTGTGCCAGCAGGGCGCGGTCCGCCTCAGACTTTCTACGTCTCGAGGCCTTCTTGGTTCGATTTCGAGGCTTCGGTGCAGTGGCTGAAGGTGACGGCAAGTCCGCGAATCCATCTTGCTGCGGTGCTTCCGGGGACGGGGACTTCTCAAAGTATGTAGGCTTGGCCTTCTTTGCCTTGACCGACCGCGTTCTCTTGGTAGTGGCGCTTGGCGGATCAGGAGTTTGAATAGGGCTTCCGGGAACATCATACACATCGTGGGTAGTCTGAGGCCGCTGCGCCGACGTTGGGATTTCCATGTCATCCGGCTGGGCAAATGTCTCTTGGCCTTCGGGTTGGGTTTGTGCGTTCATGTGTTCAGTCCAGGCTTCTATCGCTATGTTCTCGACATTATTGCCTGAGCTGTCGATTGGGAAAGAATCGGTACCGAGATCTCTATCAGTAACGTCGCCGTGGCTTTCCTGCGTGACGGGAACGTCGACATCCATCGCGTCGTGGTGAGCGTTGGCAGGGGCACTACCCTCCCTTGAACGAGACTCACGCAACTCGAAACGAGCATAGCTGGGAGATTTCGGAGCATCCTCTGGAATATCATCATAAATCGCAGCGGCACGAGACGAGTTTCTAGTGCGGAGGAAGGAGGCGGCCTGGGTGTCGCGCGTGCTCAGGTGCTCACTTGGCGCTGGCTCATCCCCTTCCTGTGTTCCTTGTACCACATCCTGAGACTCGGTCTCAATCCCGTGCTCATGGGACCTCCGTTTCTTTCGCCGCTTGCCCTCTGAAGAATCAGATGATTTGCGCTTGCGTTTCGGTTGTGTGGAAGAGACTGTAGCCTCTTCATTCAGGTCGACAGCTGAGGTTTCTGGTAGCTGAGGCTGATCATTGGTGGGTGCATTATTTTCGGCGAGGCTGTCGGGGATCTCAGAAGGCAGAGTTGACTTTCTCTTCGACTTGCGGAGCTTGCGCGAAGACTCCTCATCCGCTGGCTGCTGGGGGGATGTGCTGTCTGTGGCAGTCTCCTTCTTCTTGCGATCCTTCTTGTCACGTTTGGATTTTCGAGTCTGAGAAGGCGGCGCCTCGCCATCCATGATCGCCTCGGGAGCCTTGCTGCCATCGAAAGGCGCGTCATTTAATTGCGACGAGTAGGGAGCTTGTGCCGCGTTGCTGTCGAACATCTCGAGCGCGCCAAAGTCTTGGTCCTGCTCGCCATCCTCTGTGTCCACCGGGGGATTGTCTTCGAAGCCAGGGAACCCCCCGAGGCCGTCAATTGGTTGCCCTTCTGAGTCCATCATAACATGGATGGGCGTATGTGACTGTTGCAAGTCGTCGTCGCGCTCGTAGTCTGGATGCGGCTCTTGTTTCTGTTCGCGGTCGTGGTTGTGATTCTCGGCACGGTCGGTGGGTGATTGCTTATCTGGCCCGTTGGACTGGGAGCCCATAAGGGACCAGAGGGTCGACGCGAGCCGGAAGTCAGGCCACTTGCTGTTGCCTGTGCCGTTGGAAGTCATCGATGAGCTTCCAGGCGTCGATGTCTTCTATATTGTGTAGCGCACACGAGAAGCAGTTGTGTAGGGTAAGGTGAATCTGAAAAGGGTGTGGGGCGGCGTGAAAAAACTGGCGGCGCGTCACTGTCGAGGGCAACCCAGTTGGCGTTTTCGTGGCAGCCAGGGGCTGATGCCTGAGGAATTAGGCAACAACAACCTAGCTGAGCTTGTTGAGTACGTCGAGGCAAGAGACTGAACAAGTGGACTCGAGACGACTTTCTTTTTTCTTTTTCTTTTCCTTTTTTTTTTTTATAAAAAAAAAAAAAAATTCAATTAGTCTAAGGAAATTGTGCAGAATTGTGTTGACACGTGCCAAGGAAATCTATGCAGTCAGCTGTTATACAGGTCGCCTCATCAGCGACCAAACTCATCCACCAGCGCCTTTCCAATCCGCCCACCGTCCTCCCCCATATCCAATCCAAGTATACTAGGCTTGGATTTTCCAGTCATCTCCATACCAAATACAGAGTCATTAGTCTTAGCTTCTCTCGCAAGCAATATCGTTGGGGCAATTGTGAGTGCCTTCAATCGTCCTCTTTCTCCGCTTCCTTGAGCTTCACCGTGATGCCTCTTCGGTGTTGCTCGATCTCGTACTGGCCGCCCAGCATCAGGTCCTTGGCCACCAGCTCGCGTGTTCGGCCCAAACTTTCGATGTCGGCGATTCTCTGAATCGTGCCCTCCAAATGCTTCTCGAAGTCGGGGTCAGAGCAAATCTCCCTGAAAGCTCGATGCATCGGGACGCTGCTCGCTCGTACATCCGCCTGGCTGGTAATGCTAAAGAGGTTCAGGCTGTCAAGGTCTCGGATAAAGTCGCATCGCGTCATGATTTGCTGGGCGATGTGAAAAGGGTATGTTGGAAGCACATGGCCAACAGCGGGGTTATATGATTCCTCCTCCTTGTCGACTAGGGCCTTGGCCAGGCACATGGCAGCAGCCTGTATAATCATTGATCAGCGTCGAATGTCGAGTTTATCAGAAGGTTGCAACTTACCGCCCACTTCTGCTGGTCCATAACGTCGTCATCCATCTCAGGACCGAGGATCCAGCATTGATTGAGGAACCACTTCTTCTCAGTCTCCTTGATCCGTTCGCAGGTTTCAAGCATATCTCTGCTCTTGGCTACCCGGTTCAAGAAACTTAACCGACCTCCAACTCTCTCATAAATTTCCTCAAGCATGTCCTTATCAATGTGCTCCCTGAAATACTTTAGACGATACCTCTGGAGGGCTGAGATAGCCTGCTGCTTGGGCAAGTCTGTGACGGCAAGGACCTCCATCCTGGTGGCTAGCTGTTTCAAGCGCTCGTACACCCAGTAGTCGTCCGAGTTGAAGACCATGGTGACCAGGTTTGCAGCAGCCCACTGCTCGGCCCGTTGCTGAAGGAGTTCGATCAGGTCCCGCCCATTTTCATCGTTACGTAGGAGGTGCATCTGGTTGACAATGACAACCAGCGGCTTTCCCCTCTCCCGTCGTTTATGCATGGCCACCTTCTCCAGCTTGTTGAGAGCGCGCTCAATGTCCAGCAGGGCTGTAGATTCACGTGGACCTCTCTCGCTGAAGTAACCTCCAATGTAATCCTCGTGGAACTCATAATCCAGGGCCTTGCCTAGGCGAATCCTGAAAATTTCGGGGTCTGCATGAGCCTCAAACATGGCCACACCGTCACCATTGTTCTTCCGCATTGCATCAATTAACATGCTGCTCTTGCCACATCCCTTGTCGCCGATCATAAGGTGGTAATGTCCAACATTACGCCCCATGACAATGTCATCGACATATTCTTGCTCTGGCCGGAATATCCAATGTTCACTAGAGCCACTAGGCTGATGAGGAACATCCTTGCCGATAGCAGCCAGTTCAAGCACGGGATCTCCAGGCTCGAAAGCGTGCGTCATTTTTTGGAGAACAAGCATCTTGTAGCTCTTGTGATAGATGTAACCAGCAGCAGCAAAGCCAAGACCCAGGACCAAGATGGAGGCAAAGGTTGTAGCAGCGGACTCTCCCATCTTGGCCAAGAGGGACGACTCCGAAGAGAAATTAGGGCCTTGCTGACCTCCACCATTGCCAGAAGGGCTTTCTTCTGTTCGTCCATGTTAGTTAATATCTAGTTCGTGCAATGATCTCGGAGGTGCGATGAAATGGGGGCGAATATGAAAGGCCCTTTATCCACAAGTATACACTGGTGGATGCGCCAATCACGAGGAGCCTCGACATGAAGGTCCAAGACAAGCTCAAATGGTCTGGTCTTCGACTGCTTGGGATTAGCGACAGGCGGAAGTGAATCTCCCATCGTGCCGTAGCCAATGTGGCACCTTGGCCAAGTTGCCAGCATTGAGCCCGTGTTGCCCCTAAGTAAGGACGTCCCAATGCAGAAAGAATATGTAATTCACAAACTCTCCTAAAATGATGAAATGCAATGGAAAGAGACGCACCGGGTCTACACACCTTTTCTTCTGCCGCTCTGAGTAGAAAACCGGAGCCTGCTGGCAATGGTGGTGGTACGGCTTGGCCCCCAACAGCCAACCTGCTGGCCATTGGGAGCTGAACGTGCCAAGTTCCAGGAGCTGACCTGGTTAAGGCGGCGCACCAGGCGCCCTGTGTACCGCAAAATCATGGTTGCTGGCTGTACAAGCTCACTGAGAGCATCTGCGAAAAGCCTGGGGGTCAATTGACGCGCCAAATGAGGCCATCAAGAGTTTGTAATAACCGGACAGACAAAGGAGGGAAAGGGAGCAAGACCACCCGCGAAGTCGTGGCACGAAACAGACCGGCCACGGATCCGTCTAATTGAACTAAGAAAAAAACAGGTACAAGGTACGTACCAGTGACAGACAGCGGTGCTCAAACTGGTGCGAATCCTCTTGGCGCACGACATGACCCAGACCCTCGGCGACCGCTTCTGCGGATACCCACTGTATTGCCCATTAAAGTGCCCGCTAAGGCGGGCGCCAGGGGCAGCCGACGCGCTAGAAACTCTTGTAATTGCGCCGTTCAGTGGGAACGCAGACTGGAGCTGGAGGCCTCGTCTTTAATATTCAGCAGGACAGGGGTTTATCAGATGGAGGCCGACAATCCCGAGATGACCCCAGCTGAGTTCAAGCTGAGTTGTCAATGCCTTTCACACGTACACCTCAACAATAACAGTTAGATTTGATTCAACCAATGGCGTTCCCTGACCGTTTAGGGGACTTTCAGTGACGTGGCTGCCTTTCAGTGGAAATTGGAGCTTCCAAGGGAGGGGCACGTGATTTCGCGATGCTGCCTCCCCGAGAACCCTACCAAGAAAGGACGAACGCTCCAACAAGCGCTGCAAACAATCCATCCGCCTGATTCAAGGAGTGTAAACCGCTACAAGAACCCGGCGCTTTGACAAACGAAATTTCAAGGCCTTGATATCGTTTGCCTGCCAACGGTGACGTGCTTACTTTCCTTCCCAGTGAATCTCTGCTATCCGAACCAAAGGTGAGGAGCCGGTGTGAGGTGCTGCTTCTAGCCTTCACCGGCTGCGCATTTCCTTTCTGATTTCTTCTCCCGCTTGAAACGTCTCACAGATAGTCCTCACTCGCTCGCTTCGCAGGATCGCTCCTCTTGTTTGTTCTCTTCGGTTAGCCACGACATCTACGGCACGCTATCACCACTCCACATGCCAATCTTTATTTTTAGCACACTCGCCTCCAACGCCAGCAAGCAAAGATGCCTCCCTTTGCTGCCGAACTCGAGGAATGGTGGTTGAGCACTGGCTACGAAGCCCTTGCTCGCCTCGTCAATCAGGACGACGAGGTCACACCTCAGCAATGCGGTTTTGCTAAGTATATGCATCGCAGACTCTTTTGGTTCGACTACAACCGAACATTCCAAGCGAAAATTCAGGAAAGTCTGCCTACTATTCGCGGTGCCAGAGGTATCGATTACGATGCAAACCCTCGCAAGCACCTGAGAGACGCATGGCGCAACATCTTTCGACGGCTCGAGGATGGAGGCATCGATCACATTCGAGCTATGGACGGGTTAGCATATCTGGATGCAATGGAAGTCCATCGCCTCCGCCTTGTTGAAGCGACCAGAGTCGCAGTGGAATCTGGTTCCTCAGAAGATCATCAAATCCGAATTCTTGAAGAGCTTCACCGGACTGCCTCTGCCAACTACAAACACTTCTACACCGGATTCAGGGTCTGGGTAAGGCATCTCTGCAAGCGCTGATGATGAACTCACTCTGACTGCCCCCGCAGATTCTCATTGAAGAATTGACCAAGGAGACCGACCACAGGAAGGACTCGCTTCGGATCATGGCTCGGGTCAATGCGCTCTTCCCTCCCATTGTATTCCTCCAGAACGAGTACGATCTCGATCCTACTCCGCATTCGGATAGCCTCCGTGACGGCATTCGATTCTCTACCTTCGAGCACTTGATGTCTGAGGATCCATTCTCTCCGCAGCGGCAACAGGTCATCCAGATGAAACTCCTTTGCTGGTGTGATAGTTCGGAATATTCCCCAGCTAGGGATGCTCTGGTCCGATACTCCGAAGAGTGCAAGAAGCTTGAGGAAGTTTGCTCAACCATCTTGAATAGTGTAGAACGCAGACCACCCAGCAATGTGTCGCATCATGCACAGTTCGCTAAGACTTTCGTGTCGGGTGCAAACACCTCCAACTCTCAACACCTCATCACCCCTCCCCTTGATGACAGCTTCGAAGCGAATCTGACCAAGAGCACCCCATTCGAGGCTCAAAAGCCCGCATTGAAGTCGCCTATACACTTTCCTTCGCTTACAGATACCCTCACCGCGCCTCCGGTTCCCAATCCTCTACTCAGAGGTATGCCAGGCCGAGAATATTCTGCGGCCAAAACAGACGGTGCTGGATTTGCTGGAGATTCCAGCGCACCACCCGTTCTTTGTTATCCCGACGATATCTCCAAAACACAGTTCTTCCAACATCCACTGGCGAAAGAGCTCAATATGACATCACTGGAAAGTTCTATCCATGGCCTTCTCATACCCAAAGAACTCAAAAGCCGAGACTTCTAGTATGATCTCGACAGCGAGGATGAGGCCAATGACCAGGATTGCAAGACTGAGAAAGTGACTCCGTCTCCTCCATCTTTTCCACAAGTCTTTCGAGACCACCACTTGACAAACGATATGGTGGAGACGGCCATGAAGCGAATACATTCCCGGCCAAAAGCTCGGGATACAAAGAGGACGTTAGATACCAGGGCTCTCGAGATTTTCATGGACGGGAAGCGTCAATTGTTGTCCAAAGCGCAGACATCATATCCTAATATGGTGCCGCCCCGGGGTCCTCGCGGTTCAGATACAGATGATGGCTCGCAAGCTGCCCATTACCCTCCGAGCATCACACAGAGCGAAGACCCTTCTGGTGGAAAACATGATTCAAGCCTCGACACCCTGAAGGAGTCAATACATGGTCCTGAGGTGAGATACCGACTTGGTAACCCGCGGCTTTCGCCCATGGAATACGCCCGGCTCTACTTGATCGAAAAAGCCAACTCTGAAAAGGAGAACCGGCCTTGTGAGCTCCCCAAGTTTGCTAAGACATGGTATTGGACGCCACGATGGGAAAAGTTCATTGTCATTCCTCATATCCCAGCTTCTATTCGGCGAGATTTGGCTTCCACGGATGTCAAAACTGATCCTGGGTGTGCCGAGGATGGTAATGACCAGGACCAACTCATTGATGATACCGACTCGGTGTCGACGGTCAGACCAGAGCGCCGAAGTATGGACTATCCACGCTTGTCACTCCATCTTGGTGATATGCCCGTCCTTCTCCCTTCCTTCATGGATCTGCCATGCTCTAACGTGGACCATGAGACGCCCCTGGATATAGCAAACTCTCTTGAAGAAAGTAGGCGCGAGACCAACGGAGAACGGGTGTCAGCTTTAACCCAGCAGCTAGGTAAGGATTCTTTTGCTTCTCTTCAACAAATAGCAATTAGTTCAAGACTGACCTTATAAGACACCCCTAATGGGGACGCTGGATCTGCAAATGAACCTGGACATGAAGACAGTGACGAAGCGCGTGGCTCGACGACCACGATTCAAACCCTTGGAGTGAGCAAAGCCATGGGTGACCCCAAACACACGGTACGAGAGACTGTGGCCGGAAAAGGGTCAACGAACTCTGAGTTTCTCCGTCCAAGTTTGAACCAGAAGTCCGACAAAGCAGCGGCCCGCCCACCCGCAGGGTCCCAGATGAGCATCGAAGCAGCCTTGGGTACAGGAGAACTAGAACAACAAGACAAGGCTCTTCGAGGAGACTTCGAAGGCCGCACACTCTCGTCGGGGCGCTCATGCCCGTACGCCGAAGGCGTGCCTACTTTGCCCTACATCACACCAAAAGGCAAGAGCAGGATGATCGAGCGCAGTCCTCTTTCATTTGCATCTCCAGACACGCGGAGCCCCCTCGCACGTTTTCCCATATCCACACAGCCAACCCAACGCTTGACGCCTGGCACTCTCACAAAGCGAGTTATCGGCGATGCCGGCGGACAGATTCATGCTGATGACCCCCGCCAGGCTCAATTGATTCAGAGTCTTAGTAGCGAATTACCACAGGGGCTCTCCGCAGATTTCTGGGATGCCGAGAAAGAGTCAATGATATCCGACTTTCAGCCCGAGCCGCTCAACATCAAGCGACGGGAGTCACCAGCCAACGTGGAGGATAGTCAGAAATGGTCGGGGCTCTTTGATGGCCTGGATGGAGACGCACCAGTAACACTTGAGAACTTTGGGATGAAAACTTCAAGTGGATTGGAGCCTGATGGACTGGACAGAGGAAGCCCTTCTCTGGCAGATAGAGACCGGACGGTTCAAAGATTCAAACGACAGATGCGCAACTTTACGGACTCGAAACTATTGCCAGCACCTACAGGCCTTCAGCGCTCCTCGTCTACCGTTATCACCCCAACACAACCTGCAAAGAGTATCCGGCCCAAGGCGTCTCTCAACTTTGGGGAGGTTGAGCACACTGGCTTTACACCAGAGCATCGCAAAGAGGCGGTCACAGCAGGAACCTTTCCTCGGTCGGGCTTTATGCTTAACCTTCGAGATACCAAGACACGCCTCAAACATCCTCCGAAAGAGACACAAGAGATCCCACAGCTCAGCCGGAGTTTGGATGCCGCACCTCCAATGATGGGAAGTCTCCCCGGTGCGTCGAACCGTCACCAACAAAGGCCTGGGCTTGGGCATTTCGAGTCGGCTGTTGCGGCGACATCACGAAGAACAAGGAGAGACACTGACCCCGGTGAAGACTCTGATGACACTGTTATCCCGGCAGATTCAACCAGATTTTCAACCCAGAAAAAGGACATATCGATGAACGACAACGTCCAGCGTAATCAATCAACAGCAAGACGAGATTTCTCTCAGCCTTCGAAACTCAAGAAGCCACCACCGAAGCACCAGTCTGCACCCGCCGAGGCCCACCGCTCCTCAACGCGGCGGTTTGATTCCTCGATTAGAAGAGTCACGTCGCCAGAGCCTCTTAACGAGGCCCCTCCCCCTGGTGGATGCAACACTCCATCTCCAAACGAATCGCGGAGCACTCTGGTCCCTCGGACACCATCCTCCACTATCAGTAGTTTCTTCCGCAAACGCGAGCGCTCTGAGCACGCTGGGCCTGCAACTCCTAGAACCCCGGCCTCTCCGCGCATGCACTGGCGTCCATTTGACGACCCAGTGCCCCAGCCCCCTTGCTCGTCGCCGTGGATGTCGGGCCAAGGCGAGGACAAGCGGGAGAAGGAAGCACGTACAGCATACTTCCGCGCGAAGGCAGAGCGAGAGCTCGAGGGTAAACGATCGCCAAAAAAGTCGACTGGGAAGGGCCCTTTTGGCAGCGGTACCAAGAGCAAGGAGGACATCAGACGAAAGGACTTGGGCCTTGACCATCACCGGAGCATGGAGAGCCTTGTCTGCTGGAAGAGCTTCATTGACGACGCCCCCGAACCACTGTTTTCCTCGTCTCTACCGCCGGTGCCACCTCTCCCAACCCCATCCCAGCTCGACCTCGCTATCAACCGCCTGCCCCAAGCGCATGCATCGTCCCGGGCCGACTCCGCGGTAGGCTCCGCGGCCGAAGCCGCTCCCGCCGCTGCGTATCGGGACAAGAAGCCGCAGGGTCTCAAGGTGGAGACTCGAAAGCTCCAGAAGGTGAGCCGGGATGGAGAGCGCGGGACCCGGACGCCGAGCAGTAGCACTACAACGACTACGCCGTCGGCCGGTGGAAGCAGTGGCGGCGGCCTCAGGATGGCGTTCCGTCTTGATGGGAGGGGGAGGAGGTTGAGCTTTGGACGAACTGTCGTGGAAGACGGGCAGCATCCGTTGAAGGGACGCGAGGATGAGGTTGTATCGAGACGCGGGTGAAGTTTTGGATTGATGCTGGCGGGTCACAAATGTCTACATCTTTTCATTGATTGCTAGCTATCTCGTATGTGAGCAAATAGCTGAGGGCGGCTTGCGATATTGTTGTTACATTCAGCAGACAACCATCTGTAGCTTCATAAATAAGACTGGAGCTTGCCATGTAAGTGCTAAGGGGCTCGCCACCCTACAAGTTGCACGAGTGTTTGGTCTGCTTCACAACGGCGGGTTTTCTTGTGGCCTACTCTACCTCAGACCCGAATGCCCCGTTCGCCTGCCTCGAGATGGCATGATGCAACGCTGAGCCATACTTGGGAGAAAGGAGCTTTTGCCTGATCAAGACCGGTGAGCGTTCGATGGGACGAATTACTCACCTTGGTTCACCATGACAAGTGTTCATCTGCAACTTGCACGGTCTCTGCTGTCATTAAACAGCAAACCTTGCGAACATCATTTGCGTCCCCAGGAGCCGCCGACCTCTGACTCGTGTCCTGCATGAATCACATCGCGGCCCCAGAAGCCATACCCGGGGCTACGTCAAACAGCCCTCCAGGTTCCCGGGATCGACCCAAGAACAGAGTGCAGCAGAGCGCGACAAGGTCGAGGTTCGCTTCACCACGGCACAACTTGCACAACAAACACGGGCTTGGAATAAACATGGAAACACTGGGGAGACAAGACGGCCTCGGATCGCTCGTCCCATTTGGATACCCCCTCCATCTCCCCGTGACGATGCACGAGACCAGGTGCCCCGTACTCCACCGGACGCCGAATCACCTGCAGACCACTGCGCATCGCGAAGATGCCACGGGGAGGCCCGCCCTCAGAGACGCGCTGAGTGACCGGTCGGGGGGTGTGGTACGGCTTCTTCTGCCATTGGATCTCGAGTGCCCGGTGACAAGTGCCGGGCGAGTGATGAGACTCTCGCCTGGAGAGACAAAACGTCGAGATGAAAGCCACGGAGCAGATCATGAATGGAATTCGGCTCGAGCTCGGGTTTCTGCGTTGGGCACTGCTGCACAAAACGTAAACCCAAAGACAAACGATGCCATTTCTATGATGTAAACGAGCGGGATGGCGCCTGTTGTCCGTTCCTCTGGTCGTGGTTGCTAACAGTTGTAATATTCGGTCCACGTCGTTTTGGGCAATGTCTGGCTTCTTGTGTGGGATGAAGCCATCCAAACATATCCGAGTGCGCACACACCGCTCCCCACGGCCCCCCACTCGAGAGCTGGCCTCTGTCTTCAACACCACCATTGATTTTGTGAATAATCGGCCCCGCCTCCGATGGACATTTGTCGATCATCCCCGGTATAGGAGCATATGGGACTCTGGGGTATCAACGGCGAGCAACCATTATTAAGTAAGGCAGGTCTCGGCCTTCGGCCAACGCCCGAGGCTGTGTCCTGCTTCCATCAATGCATTCTGATAGGCAGCTTATACGCAGAGCCAAACCGCGCCAATCATGCCTTGCCTGTTCGGGCCATCGGTCACTGTGAGATAATAGCCTGTAGTAGCTATTGAGGCTGATGATGCCCACGCTTCATGGAGGATTAAGGAAGATCATCTGAACGAGTTAGTGGGCCAATTCCCTGAATCAGGTTCGAAGATGCCACTGGGAGGGCATTTCTGGCACGCCGTTGACCGGAATGTATGTTTCTCTAAGCATGCTGAGGCCGTAAGCCATGGTTTGTTGCCAGCCAGCGGTTGCGTGTCACCAAGCCGATGGGACGACGTTTGTAGTTGATGGTAGATACACCTCCGAGTCGTCGATCCAAGCAGCTGAATGAGGCAATTTGCTCCGGGCATAGGAAACGTCGGGTCAGCCTAGATTTTTGTGCATCACCAGATCAAGGACCTGACACTGGCGCAACTCATTTTGCAACCTGGCTGAGCCTTAGATCCGGAGCTTGCTGGATAGTCTAGGAGCTGGGGTCCTGAAGGTGACAGAGACTCCACAGCAGAAGCTTCTCATCGTACTGTACATCGCTGTCCTTGAGGAATGGCGGCGACTTGTAGCTCGTGCATTGAAAATAAAAGACCGTGCAGTCCCTGCTTGGACGGTTTGTTAATCCCGAACAGCGGTTGACCTAGTCTGGAGAAATCGGCCTGGCCCCGTTTTTCGGCCGTCGGAGTCGATGATCCCAGTCTGCTGGAGGCTTGCGCCTTGCTTGGGAGAAGACGGCATGGCATGGCATGGCCAACCATCCCCAAATTCCCAGGACACTGGTGAGACACAATCATGGCTCGTTGACGACTCGCCGGGCTGCTTTCAAGCCCATCATCATCTGCATCACATGCATCCTACTTCGTCACTCAGTGGGGGCCCGTCTGTCGTTCCACTCGAGACCGATTCCGAGATGCTTGAGATGGGTGCCTCTGAATGCTCACAGGCCAGGACGTTGCAACTCCTCAGAGTCATGGCCTAATATACAGTGTCCTTGGCTTCGCCAAGGCCCGGTTCACCGCATGTTCCTATGTATATGACATAGATTTCCGGGCCGGTGAATTTTGGGACGATCGTTTCCGGGCCGGTGACGGGAGATCTGCCATGACTTGAACAATGTTCCAAGCGACCTGGTATTCGTGGGCGGATAATTGATGTCGAAGCTAGTCATCTATTCTCTGCTGCCATTCTGCCAGCTTCATCTTCGTTGATCCCCAAGCTAAATGACCCCGTATTGGCACCCAACAACGTGACAAACAGCGTGCTAAGGTGTGGCGCTAGCTGGTGGGCACAGTGGGTGCGTCTGTGATATCAAGCGCCTATTAAAAGGTGTCAGTTGACGAGGGCTGTGTGTCGTGGTGGAGGTGGAGTTGGAGAGATGGGCATCATCTTGCACCTGTAATGGCCCTCCTGCCATGCATCCTGGACCACTCAAAGCGCGCTTGTTGGCAAGCTGAGCTCCATGTCTCTGGCTCTGAAGCGCCAGATCCAGGCGGTGCGCTTGATACGAGTTGGACCGTGACTTGCCGCATGGTGTACAGATTCTTCTGCAACAGGATCGAGCCAACAGCGCGGTAGTCTAGTGTAGGCAGGTGAATGCGCTGCTGAGAGATCGCCAGGGTCTTCTTGTGACAAACTTGTACGTACAGGGACTGTGCTTAGCCCGACACCAAGCAACTTGATGCTTGTCATTGCTGCAGGTCCGCCTCTATCCTCTGCTGAAGAGTACGGTCGGATCAAACGCTACGCATTCATTCCCGCCGCCTGATCCCGTGAGCTTTTCAGCCGCGATGAGGTTGGCTAGAGAGCCATCGGGTTGGTTGTAAGCAAGGAGCTTACAGGTGAATCGCCATGATGGCGTTCTGCACCCCGGGCATTATCAAGTGTGGTAGGCTTGCGGCATCATTTAGAACCAACAGCTGGACCATGATGCTGGCTATGACGTCTATCATCTGCCAAATGCGCACGTTTTCTCGGGAGGGTCTTCTCGCCAGCGATTTGGTTGGACCCATTCACCCGTCCATTCTCCAGACTAGGGAAAAGACGGGAGTCAGTCAACGGACCGCACCTTGACCGGCGCGCCGTCGAACTCAATTATCGGGGTTTATTGAACGCCAGAGCACTCGGGCCACCCCGTCCAGCCGTGTCGAAGGTTGATGACGGCTTGCGAAGATGAAGATTTTATCTCTGCCACCGGTTGCTGGTTGTGCAGAACTTGGGAAGATATTCTCTACAACCCACAGCCCAGCGACCACGCACTATGTAGTAGTACCACTGGTCAGGACCCTTGAAAGCATTGAGGCTGGGGCTAACTCTTAGTCAAGCCTTACATAGCTTCGGAATGCCCTCAGCCCTTGGGCACATCCCGTCACCATTTAGCTGCATTGAACGCAGTTACTTTGTGCTCTTGATGCGTGTCGTGCGACTCGCTGAGAATCAATGTCCCGCGCTCACATTGCCAGTACTCGGATGGTAGAATACACTTGTCTTGAGTTGAGGCTGGCTGATGGACAGTTGTCCGGCGCAATTGAGCGAGGGGTAATCTTCAAGTACCCTGAGGTACCATTGCGTGTCAGCAATCCACCAAAGATGCTCCTGGGTCTGTCACCGCAGGCCAGCTAAGCCCAAAAAGGAATAACGAGGGTATTGCGCTATTTGCGTTCTCATCGGCCATGGGGCCAAAGACCTCAAGATCAGGGTCGCTCCCAGGTCATTGCGCGCATCCGTTTGTCGAATGATCCGCAGTATTAACCCTCATGGAGGGCTTGGGAGCACATTTAGGCTTGTGCAGACGTTAGGTCTCGCAGTGGAGAAAACTCAGTTCTCAGCGTAGCCTCCCAATTTTGCAACACGGAACGTGCCACACTCCCCAAGCTGTCTGGCCAGAAGAAATGTAGTTGTTTAGCAAGAGCCCGGCGGGATTCACGAGGATGTAAACCGAACTGGAAACCCTTGCCCAATGTTAATTCCCAATCTGTTTGGCCGGTCGTTGCCGCGTGGCAAATAACTTTTGGTTCAGCAGCTAGCTTGCTGGAAGCGAGGACCAACACGGGCCTTGAAACCGTTGTGGCTTCAAGATAGAGAGGGTGGGCAGGGGTTCAGCCTCAGCCTACCAAGTGTTAGTGGGAGCTGTGAGCGAGGGATACTCGTTTGGGCAAGCCGGATCAATGACAATTGCCTACATACCTGCAAACGAGAGTTGACTATGCTGGGACGCATGTCTTTCGCTCCTCGATCTTGGAGTAATTTGTACTCATCGAAAAGCACTCGTAGCCTGGCCCTCTCTGGGTTGAAGAGCGGAAACGGCGATTGGCAAGGGCGAAAACGAGAGATGGTTCGTCTGGTCGCACTTCTTCCACCTCTGCTGAACTTTGATAAAACTGAAGGCCTCTGAACTAGGCTGACGCATCGAAGTCGTCCCAGCCGCACAGGAGACTTTCGGTACTTCATCGTCGTAATATTTAGCAGACCATGCATGCGACGTTCCTGACAGACGACACCACGTTCGGGGCGTTCCAAAGGCCAGGACCAGCATGTTGGTCGAAGAGGTACGTAAGCCTTGGGTTCCCAGCCAAAGTCAGGGGACTGCATTTCTAGCCAGGGCTACTGTTCCCCGCCATGGAAAAAGCAAATTCAGAATGAAGGGTTCGAGCGTTCCAGTTCGTTCTCGAGAAGGAGGTGCGCCTCTTGGATAGTATTCAAGCGACGCTTGAACGATGTTACTCCATGTAACGGTCTGTTATTACGACGAAAGTATAATCTGAGCGGTTAGTTCAGGCTGAGCCTTGCGGTTTGACGTGGGGGTTATGCCGCTGGTTGTGAGAATTCGTAACCGTAGCTCCCTCCAAGGTAGGCGATGACAGCCACTGCTTGTTCAGGGCGGGTTAACGTACTGGGGTTGTATGCAGCATATGCCACCATCCAGCAGGTTGCCATTGTTGAATGTAAATCGGTATGTCAAGTGGATTGGGAAATACGGTCGTGATGATCGACCGACCTAGGTCGAGGCTTGTCTCAGAGGGGAAATGCCTTGACCATCAAGAGGCCCGTGAGGAGGCGGCTGGCGGTTGACTGCGGAGGATGCAACTTGGTGCTTCCCACATACCCGTTCGGCTACGGGGCACGCACCATGGTCGGGATCTCGAGGAAAAAGCAAGGTCGAACCTGGTGAAGTTCTCTGGGTTGGGTTAGCCGTACACGATGCCTCAACTTCTGCCTGAGTGGTCGTTGGTGCTTCTACGATCAATTAGGGAAAGACTCCTCGGGTATCCTCAAGAACACACGTACCGCTGTAAGCTGGAGAAGACGAGCTCAAAAACTGACTGCTGTGTTCTTCCAGAGTTCCAAAGGGAGCTGTCGACTGACCCTCGCAGCCTGGCCCGCGGATTTCCAGGCCCCAGAGTAATGCACGCGCTAATACCACGATGCAGTAGTGGGATGCATCTGCGCAGGGCCACAATGGGGACCTGGAATTACCAAGTCAGTCTGGTTTCTAGAGCAGAAAAGGGGGAGAGGAGATTGGGCTGCTCTGCTGCATGGCACATTACATCTGCAGTAGAATTCTTCGGCGCGGACATGCCTTTGAGAGAACTCCCTCCGTGGTCAAGATCGCGATTCATGCTGTTGGCTGTGCCCGTCCTGCAGGCTAGAAGGCGATGCGGCAGGCCGGTGGTCTAGATCTGCCAAGTCGGAGCCTCCGCTAGCGAATCGCTGGAGCTGTCCAAGCAAGTCCATTAAGTCTGACAAGCATCATGCTGGTTAATCGTGCCGGGTGATCGAATGGAAAGGAGGCTTGTTGGAAGAAGCTGAATCTTTCGAGAGGAAGTGAGGATGTGTACTGTACCTGGGTACTTGCTCAATGGGTAGGTACTGGACGCTGTGACTTTCCTCATGCCCAACACCACCTATCCCGTGGAGGAAGGTGCGCCCTGGAGATGCACTGTAGAAGCGGGATTTGCCCTGATTCAACTTCATCCCAACAACATCAGAAATGCTACCTATCGAATACAACTACCGCCATCATTGAAACCCGTCAGCGATGTCGAGAAACGCCACATAAGCGTGCCCAATCGGCAGTCTGCTCACCGACGAAACGCGGCTCTCCAGTCGCAGAAAAGCAAAGCAAACATACCCGCAGGTCCACCCCTTCACAGTGATGCCCAAACCGGATTCTGAGGCCAGATGCAATATGTGCAATAGCAGCCAGGGTCTCGCAGCATACATGTGTATGTACAAGACATCCGCAAAGAATACTTCGCTGCGATGCGAGTGCCCAAGACAGCCATGATTGGCTTGTTGGAAGGTGATGGCTTGGGGAGACCACACGAGCAAAGGGTAGTTGCAGCAACTTCACAGCCTTCACGGCTTACTGGTTCCAACGACCCGTCTCCTCCCGCATGTCAGAGCCATACATGTAGTATCCCGAAGTGTGTCTTTGATGTTGTCACTACTGTTGGCACTACAACTGAAACCAACGCCAAATACCATGCCATCGGCAGCACCATCACCATTCCAATACATATCACGAAGCACTGCAGATGATATCATTCTACAGCAATGCTACATACAACATCGGCCGCTGCAGACCTCGAGTTGGTGGACATTGTTGTGGTCGTGCGACTCTTGGGAAGAGATCAACGCATTGTCGAACCACGGCTAGGCAATCCACTCCACATGCCTCACTCTTGAGCATTGCCAACTCTCAACTGGACCTCCCAAAGAAGTCGTTCTGGACTTGAACTGCCCGAAGGACAAATCGACGGCCAAGAGCTTTCATCGAAAGTACCCCAGTCCGCACAGTTGTCCACAAATCGAGGTCTCTTCTCGCATATCTCGGTCACCAGCGTCGATAGCGCTCCCGTTTTCCATTCAGCCCAACAGCACGAGTAGTCGACACAAGATGTGTCCCACTTAGTATTGACCTGGTCTGCGTACCCTCAGGTATCTCACCGTCTCTCGTCAGGGCCCTGGAGACGCTAAGTCTTTGGAGGGTGGATAGGCCATGGTCCCCCCCATCAGGTGCGGTGGGGACTGCGCCAAGGTTGAGTACCCTCCACGGCCTATTCACCACTGTCGAGAGCCAAGGGGCCCTGGTCGTCGAGGCAGGGTTTGGAGGAGACCATCGATGCCATCGTTCGGGGGGCCTGGACGATCCTGGACGGGACCGACGGCACATGGCGGTTGAAGCTTGCTGGGTCCTCGGGAGGGTAGCACTCTTCCTTCACCTTGCCCATGAGGCCAACCTCATCGTTGGACCATGATAGGTGTGGGGAGATGGCGTCGACGGAAATCAAGACGTTCCAGTGCTGGATCTGAGAATCCTCCACACCTTGTCACCCTCTAGCCTGGCTTCCAAATAAGACCTCTCCACCCACATGGCCCCTCCATCCCTCTCATCTTTCCCTCCCTTTCATCTTGCGACCTTCGAACCGTCGCGCGTTCCAGGCGACTAAACGAGCTTCGATCAGCCGCTGGTGTGCTGGTGTCGACGGCTAGTCCAGCCTAACGCCCACCGCCACCAACGCCAGTCTCCACAGCTTCTGCCAAGTCGTCACCCTCTAAACCTCCAGGGACCATATTTGATCAAGGAGCTATCTTGGCCATTGCCGCCCGGTTTTTGAAGCATCCGACGCCATCGATTCAACTGTCGAATCTCACGTACTTCCAGAAGGGCATGTGAACGCTGCCCAATGGCCCGGGAACGCCCACCTGTCTTGACTTCGAGTGAAAGAGACCTGGCTTGGTGCGACAGCCGCAGCATGTCTTCCGAGGACCAAGACGCCATGATGCCTCAATCACCTTCTCCAATGGAACCCTTGTGGTTGGCCTCTTCTGCGACGACACAATTGCAGCCTGGCCAGATATCGCCCATGAGTGCGGGGATGGATATCTCATCCGCGCCAACAATGATCCATTCCGCAGCCTCATCCTGTACTGATTCCTGGAGTACTGGCTATGCCGAGCGCGATGATGTCGAGATGGACAACAATTGGGAACAAGGATCTGATGACATCCTCACCATTCCCAAGTTGGAGCCAGTCGACGACGATTTGAACATGGATGATTTGAAGGCCGCCCCGTTGGCACCAGTTCCCCCTACCGAGCCCGCGGGCACCGACCCGAAGCCGAAACGACCCCGAGGAAGACCGCGGAAGCATCCTTTGACGCCGACAGTGGGAGCGAGCAAAGTGACCAAAGGCCGATCAAAGACTGGGTGCATTACTTGCCGTAAGCGCAAGAAGAAATGCGATGAAGCAAAGCCAAGATGTAAGTCCAAATTTCACTATCAGCAAATAATGGGCCTGTTGTCGATGGATCAATGCGACGGGCTTGGCAAAGGTCCTGGTGTAAGTCGAGTTTATCTGGCATCATCAGACCCAGCCCGTGTTGTCCCAGGCAGAAGCAGGCCCAAACCAATTCACCAAAACTCATTCGTTGTTTCTAATGTGTATTAGGCATGAACTGTGAGAAGAACGCGGTGGTTTGCGAGGGCTACCATGAGAAGCAGATCTGGAAGAGCGGCAAGGAGAAGGCTGAAGAGGGTATGTTGAACACGACAATGCTACTTCTTCTCCCTAACCATCACGATAGAGCGCTTGCGGCGGGAAAGCCTCCCAGTGATCACCATGCAGCCCATTTTCCATGGCGTCGAGACGGTGGAAGACAAGATATTTTGGAAGCACTACATCACGCATCTGAGCAATGTCTTGACGGTCGAAGGCGAAGCCAAAAATGCCTTCAAGGACATCATTCTTCACCTCGCCAACAAGCACCAAGGCCTCATGCATTCCATCCTGGCCGTCAGCAGCAAGCACATCGACTGGGACACTCCCTACGGTGCCAAGTTATTGGCCGACCATCCCCAGTCAAGTCGCGAGGCATTGCAACAACGGGCAGACTACCACCACGACGAATCGATGAAACGGCTCTATGAGGACATGGCTCGGTCCGTCGACAAGGATGACCCCGAGTACAAGACTATCCTATCCGCAAGATATGGACAGATGTTGTGCCTGCTCCTTCAGACTCGCGCCGACGGGAATCCTAGGGGAGAGCACCGAGTGCACCTTCAAGCGTATCAGACACTAATCCACAACTCACCTCCCGAGGACCCGGCCTTCTACACTTTCATCACCGAGTTTTTCCAGTACCACATCTTTGCTGATGACCTCTTTTGGCACCCTGAGACTATGACGACCCGTTTGTCATCTGAGGACTGGGAACCCTTAGAGCCAATCCACCCACCTCGACTCTTGGGTGTTGCCGACGGCCTCTTCCAATACCTGTCTCAGATCACAACCATTCGAAACACTATTCGAGCCAATATGGCCGCTTCATTTGACCCTGTCGTTGACTACACCAGCTTGTACCGGGCTGCCGAAATCGACGCCGCAATCCGGGAGTGGACACCTCACTGGCCGCCGGGCGACAGCCGTGATAGCGTTGGTCTGCTGTACAAGCAGATGATGTGGGTTTATCTTTTTAGGACCATCTACCCGCCTTTAGTCTCGTCGATACGTCGCTCCACGTTTAGTACATTGCCTATATCGGCGCCTGCGGCGACTGCACCTCCTGCACCACCGCGGCGGGCTTCGATGATGGCCACTATGTCGACTGGCAAGGGCGCCGGTGGGATGTCAGATGTCAGCATGGCGAGTAGCTGCCCGACATCGCGAAACCCGTCAAGAACCAGCTCGATGCACGAGCAGGACACGTCTTCGTCTCACGATAGAGCATCTTCGCCGCCACCGAGTCGACGCCCTGCGTACCACGATCGCCGCATAAATCTAGCTGTGGAAGAGTCCCTCACCATTCTGGAGTCCTTCAAGCCATCCGATCCTGCGCAAACCCTCCTTCTCATCCCGTGCCTCGTCATCGGCACAGCGTGCTTCGAGCCTACCCAGCGTGAGCGTATCCGGAGCGTTGTCAAAGCTGTCCGCGGCTATACGGGTCTACGAAACTGTGAACGAGTATTGGAACTTCTCGAAAAGATCTGGGCCTGCATGGAACAGGGTGATTGGGTCTCCGTGTGGGACTGGCAGGGCGTCGCTCGTCGGATGCGCCTCGACTTTTCATGCTCATGAATTCTCTCACGACAATACACAACTGAATTAATACGTTTGCTTAAGCTGCATCGTCGCCTTTCTTATGAAGGAGGTTTTTGCAGACAAGCCAGCAATTTCTTGAGGCTGTTAGGCCTGTAGCTTGTTGCGACATTTCATAATATCTACTTCACGCCTACCAGCGTTCAAGACGGTATACCATTCTGTTATCCTTCTTGTTTTCGCCCTTACGACATCGTGGTGGTTTTATTCATGATGGGAGATGCTATGTACAGCCAGTCGCAGAAGTAGGAATTGTCCCATGCCTCTGCGATTTCAACACTGAGGCACTATTCTTTATTCTTTACAAGATAACATTAATATTAGGGCACGATGGAAATGGGGATTACCAGATCCTCACATTTTGGTTTCTGGTTTTGGTTTCTCGACCATCTCGTTGGGATATTTTGGGCGGCACGGCATGGCTTTGATATTCTGGAGATCCTACCCCTCGAGGGCTGGGAAGCCCATTCAACGGAAGCAAGGCGTTCATGTGTTGGAGCTGGATGCTTCTTGTTCTCGTGAGACGACCAAGGCCCTGGCAGGAAGGGGACATCTGGGATGTCAATTTTTTCGATTACTATTTTTTTATTTTCAATCTGTTTCCCTTGACTGGATGTCGGGATACGATGCAAGGGGCGTCAAGGCATGGACGCCGGCACAACTGGACAGTCAGGGGGGAAAGGGCAACATGTTTAGATGAGATGATATGGGGACGCTGTGACGATAGTTTGCTTGTTTTTCTTTCTTGATATTGCTGAAATGACATGAAACGCACCAAGGCGAAGAGATGGATCTCGCGCCGTTGAGAGACAACTTTTTATGACATCCAAACTTGGTTCCTGATGCATTGATTTGTGACTATGGTCTTTACCTTGATAGAAAACGATTCCATTAGCGATGATAGCCGCAGTGTGATAGATTACTCCAGAGGATATAGAGGATCCAAAAGCGAATCATTCAACTGCATAGCAGTCATCTTTGGCATACAGTTTTGCCTCAGATATATCACGCCCAGTGCGGTAAATCGCCTGGATATTGGTCAGTCAAAGGTAGCAGCATTAGCAGTTTAAAGATCAAATCCCAAGTTCCCATTCATGCTGATTCGTGAAGACGTCGAAACGAGATAGAGCTTCGTCTGTGTTGGACCATATGCAACACCTGAAGCCGATATGTGCATGAGGACAAGCTCACTCGCCAAAGAACAACATGCATACGTGATACCTAGACATCATACATGACCACTTAACCCACAAACAGTACCTCAGGTGACCCTTCATTCCGTCTCTAAAATGATTCATCTCTTGGGGAAGCATACAGCTCCTCAGGCCCGAGTATAAGACATACCGTTAAACTCACATTTTCAGACTTTAATCCCTTGCCTAGCCTCTTTTGCTCCCAGTTTGCCATTAATCATCTCGTTTTTCACCCTCAAAGTAGAATTTGCCCAGAGGCTCGCCGCCCCTGCCGGGCCCTACCAGGCCAGACGAAGGGGCTCTTGTTTCGCCTCGGTCTAGCCTCTGGACGATCCTCTCAGCTGTTTCGTGCCCGGCACCAGGTTGCGCTTGCCCTTGGGATACTGGCACAGGTCCTCGGAAGGTCGTGTCTACGAAGGAATCGTTCTCGGGATGTTGTCCTGGGTTGGGGTCGGTGGCAACACCGTCCACCATTCGGGCATCACGCCGTTCCTGGAGGGCTGAGATGCTCACGGGCGTGTCGCCGCCCATATGAGTGTCACGGTCGCGTCGAACGTCGCTAAGCCCCGAGTTCGTTCTCTCAAGACCCCAGGCCTGAGGAGCTGGTCGGCGGTGGTAGATGGGACCAGATACGGTGCTGCCGGCGCCTTCGCCAAAGCCCACCAGGGAAGCAGAGCCGTCGTCACTCATGCGATCATCATAGCCACCCACAGAACGGGCAGTGGCACCGTCAAGATCCTCATCCATGGCATCAGGATAGCCCCCCATGCTGGTGACGGAGCCACCCTCGCGATAGTTGGTGTCAGTGCTCAGCATGTCCTCATCGTGATCGCCGCCGGTTGTGCGCGCATCATCGCCTTCACCAACGTGACTCTCAGTTGCGCTGGCCGTCCCGACGGTGCTCATTTTGGTCACAGCAACAGGCTGTCCATTGCTATCAAAGTAGGCAGGTGTCAAGTGCTGCGTAGCGGGAAAGTTGGGCGGGAAGCCGGTTGTAGAGGTCGGAGTGGTTTGGGGCGAGACGGAGGATGCGCCGCCAGGAGCAGGCGCATGGGGCGAGGCTCGGAGAGTCGCAACACGCTCAAGGCCTGCGAGTCGGGAGATGCGATCGGCACGCTCGGCCTCGAGGCTCGTGGTGGAAGGGTTGTGCTGGTGGCCTCGGCCGAGGGGGCCCTGAGGAAAGTGGCCGCGATGGCCGTCCTTGATCGCTGTGGTGGACAGGGCGGAAAGAGAGGTGGTGGTGCTCGTGGGAGTTCCGCTGAAACGAGAACCGAGGTCAGTTTTCACGAATTCAAGTATTGCGACGTCATTGCATGACACGGTTAGTCGGAGCGAGGAGAACCCACGGCATCTCAGACGGGGTCTCTGGCCTAGAGCCCGGAGGCGGGAGGTTGATCAGGGTCGGGGGTTGTGTCTGCGCCATGACGATGTTGATTTGGCTGAGGAAGTGTCAAGATGATTTGACGATGTAAAAGGCAGTTGTTCCTAGAGCCCCGGATTTCGATGAGGCCGAGGCGAACGTGAATGTAATGGTAAAGCGACGAAAGGAAAAGGAGAATTCGCCGTCCACAGCGGCTCAGGCAGTTGGGCGCTCGTCAATCTCGAGGCGGAGAGGGCGCACTCGGACAGCAATCGCGTCGCAATGAGTGTTTCGATGGCAGGCGATGTGAAAGAATCGGGGGAGTATTGTAGATGAATGAAGTGAAGAAAAAGAAGATGGAGATGGAGAAAGTGAGTCGTCGCATGCAAGTGCAGCTGAGGTGGGCATGTTTAAGGAATGATGGACACATCCACACCTCGTCCTAAAGGATGCAAGGCACGCATCGCCCCGTCCTCACTGGATGGCCAGCGCAAGCCAGTGCAGCAAGAGCTCGTCACCCAGCAGCTTTCCCGGGCTCCCGCCCACTGGAAGGTCCACCTGCAGCCTCACTAAAAAAAACCCTCGCTACAGTACGAAAGCGCAGCAGGCGCTGGGAGCACGCCAAACCAAGCTCGTGAGAATGAGGGGGCGGGGCAACTGATTGGGCGAGTGTGTTGGTGGATGGTTATGACGTCGACCGTGCATGGCGTGATTGGCCAGTTTCCATGTGGCCTTTGCGACCTAATCTAGCATTTTGGTCGTGGTCTCGGTCCAAGATGGATGGATGCCAGCGAATACAAGGGGCATTGCTCAGGAAATGGTCAGCCCATAATAATAATCATGCCTTGTGCCTTACTGCCGATGCATTCTTTAGAGCAATATCAGCCCGGCCTCCGTGTTCTCCGTACCCCGAAAGTGGGGCCGATCAAAGCCGCATTCCAGACCCAAGCCCCAAACCAAACCACCAACAGTCAACCAACATCACCATCCTTTTCTGGACATTACACGTGCATCTATTCATTCTCTGGTGTCCGGATTACCTATATTGACAACATTACTCCAAGGCAGTGCTCTTCTATCTTTGAAGTGCCTGGTCTAGTTTTCTCTCCTCTTCGTTCAAAAGGCTATCCAAACCCTCTCCAATTTCCCGCCTTGTCCGAAACAAGTGACTTGTCTCAGCGCCACAACACGGACGGGATGCGTCCAACTGATCTGATTGCCCGCCCAAAAAGTCAATCCCAATTCCCACACCCTCGTAGCGCCGCAATCCTGTGGAAAAAACAAAGGCAACAGAACCAAACATGGCAAGAATGAAACGCTTGAGTTCGATGTGCAGACCACCGTAGAATATCAACAAAAAAACCTCGGACGACTCTGGAAGCTCAACAGGCGAGAATGTCCGGCCCTATAGGAATGCCATGCCGAGGGTCATGATGCCGACGGCCAGCGAGATGACCACGAAGCCAGGGTCTCTCATCGAGGTGCTGGAGCTCAGAATGTCGGGAGCCGTAGTAGCTGCGACAGTAGGCTTCCATGAAATCGTCTCCCGGTCCTCGTTGGTGGTGGTGGCGTCTTCCTCGTCCTTGCCCTTGCCCTTGCTCTTGTCGTCTTTGCTATCGCTCTTGCTGTCCTTGTCGTCCTTCTTGTCGTCGCTTTTGCCTGTGGCCGTGGTCTTGGCGTCCTTGGTCGCGTCGGCCGTGTTGCTCGCGTCACCCGTCGTCTCTGCAGCCTTGTCGTCTGATGCCTTGGCTCTCGCGACGGCGGTGATGGTATGAGGTTCAGCAGCGATGACACCGGTGAGCACAAGGGCCAGGGGAAGGATGTGCTTGGCGAAGTGCATGATGTCGGTGTTGGAGGTGATGGATTAAGGGTATATGAGTCGGTTGTTGATTATTGTATGGCGAGCTCTCGTTGCGTTACTCGTTGAGTATGGTAGAACGGATCGAAGCAGTGGTGGTTCGTATACAAGAATGGATGGAAAAGTGGAGGAAATAGGGGAGTTTCCAATAACGATGGAATAGAAGAAAAGTCAACTGCCAGGGGAGAAGCAAAAAAAGAGGCAAGCGAAGGACGAGGTTGGCAGGATGAAACGAAGGAAGGCACCGAAAATTTTGGAATGCAGAAAAGGAAGCCAGGGGAACAACAAGGTGCTGTAGGGAAATGCTGGGGGCGCTTTTCAATGCCTTCTCCACCCAGGCCCGTTAGCCCAGCCTTCTGGCAAGCAATGCCGTGGTCAACCACACACACTGCCCACAAGCCTGGTTTAATTTTGGAAGCGAGCCCAGGCTACGCCGCGGCTCTCTCTCCCGTCCAGGCCAACGCAGGGTCCACGAGGCCCACCAGTGAGTGATCCCGGGGAACGGAAGGATTTGGAGGACTCGGATTGGACTGCGAGGAGAGAAAAGCAACAAAATAGGGGGAGTCGTCAGCTTTCAGTGGCAAAACCAGAGGGCCAAAAAAGTCAAGCCCGTGCCAGCGTCCAAGACTCAGCAATCCAGTCCTCAATAAGGGCAGCTAGACAGCCGATATTCCGAGGACACTGAAAGTGAGCGTGATGTGAGATTTATTAGGCCGCGTCAGTAGTGAGTGAATGAAATGACATCCACGGGGGAGTTCTGGCAGGGTCATGTGCCAACTGCTGCTTCCTTTCTTTTGAGCCGAAATCGCACCACAGCAGAAGAGGCAAGAAGAGATCAAGAAATACCAACTGTCCCATCTCTTCCTCCCTTTGCTCCCCGTTAATACCTGTCAATCATCAACATTCCACCATCCCATCCATCCTTGCTCCATACTCGGTACAGCCCGCCCCCGAGGACTTCGTATATGCACAGGCTCCATACACACCTCACAACGCACAAGCAACAAGCTGACGTACACAGCCCATCCCTAGCAACACCAATGAAGACCCAACGCTAAGGACCTGGCCCATCCAATGTTTGACACAGCCCGACGTTGTATCCCCGAAATCTCGCCATGTCTACACGACAGACAACAAAACAACAACAAAAGATTGTTTATTAAGCTTTCATGCTCACGAAGCTGCATCATGGACACGACATTGAGCAGAGGCTTGTTTCATCCAGCTCAAGACAGCCAACCGGCCCCTTTCTTAGCTGCTGATCCAAAGCAAGCCACTGAATTCTGATTTGCTCAGGGCTGTGTGGTTCTCGCGGACGTTTTTGTTTGGATGTCGTGAGACGAAATCTAACCAGATCCGCAGCATTGATATCTTTACCTCCTCAACTTTTGGTTCTTCCAAGTCCTAATTGCTAAACCCGGGGAGGAGACCCTTTATCCGTCTCTCAACCCCCCCTCTATCCATCCGAGCCATGTTCTGAGCTCTTTTGCACCCAGACCAATTCATCATCCTCCCAACCATCCATTATTTTAGCTTCATGCCCCTCATGAACTCAGAAGCCCATCACCTTTTTGTTAAAATCTCACGCCCAACCTCTCTTCAGATGGTATATCTGTAGTGCGGACTCTCATCTCCCAGCTCCGCCAGCTCATCATCGTCCATGCCCCGATACTTCTCCTTCATCTCCCCAGCCTGGCGCTTCTCATTCTCCCGCCTGTACCACCACCATAGGAAGCCGTAGATGATGGTCCCCAGCGCAACCATGCTGAGCGTCACGGCGTGTCCGCGAATGTAACGGGGCTTGTCCTTCTCAGGGCTGAGAGTCTTTGTCAACGACAAGTTCTCAGTCTCAAGAGGCTGTTTAGGAAGAGAACTTACTAGATAAAGGCAGACATGATACCCGCCGCGTTGCCCCAGGTCAACTGCATTCCCGTACCAGTCGTACGCTTTCCATATCGTGGCGAATTCGTCGGCAACTAGAAGGCATCTCAGTCAGATGTACGCCCGTCTCGCATATTTCGTTCCAAACTTACCCAAGCCAGCGGAAGACCAACAACAACATATAGCCCGCCTGCGACGAGGAAGCATCCAAAGTAGTGCACACCCGAGGCCACATCTGCGAGCAGCACTGCGTAACCCACAACACTAATCAGACCAAAGATGACGCAGAACAGTCCACGACGCTGCATCCGGTCTGAGAGGTATGCCGTCGTCATGTACGCCGCGGCGCCGAGGAAGTAACACGGCACAGTAAGGAGTTGAGTTTCAGCGACCGTCCACTCGCCGAGGTCCTTGATGATCGTGGGCAGGAAAGTAGAGAAGCCTGCAGTTCTCAGTCAGGATGCGCGGGGGAGATGAGGATCGAATGCTGGCCGGACTCACCGTACAACATAGTGTCGACGCCAAACTGCGCAACACAAAACGCCCAGACCTTCCAATCCTTGAAGGCGCAGAGCATGTCCGCCTTACTGAACTCGCGACTAGACTCTGTGTTTCCATACTCACGCGCATGTCTTACTCGCATGATGACCTTCTCCTTCTCGCTGAGAAAGTAGGCCGTCTCGGCGTCGTTGGGCAGCGCAAAGTACGTCACGATACCCACCGAAAAGCTCGGAATCCCCTCGATGATCATGATCCATCGCCATCCGCTCATTCCGTGCAAACCATCCATGTGGCCGATGCCATACGCAAGTAGACCACCCAAGGCACCTGCGATAGCAGCACTGACGAAGAGATAACCTACGCGGAGGGCGAGCTCTTGCTTGGTGTAGAAGAAGGTCAGGTAGACGGTCAACCCCGGGAACAAGCCAGCTTCGACAGCTCCGAGCAACAGACGACACGCAATGAGAGAGCCGTATGAGTTGACGAGACCCATGAGGGTAGCAATGAGACCCCAAGCAGCAGCAATGAAGGCAATCCAGCGCCGCGGAGTGAAGAGCTTCAGGACCAAGTTGGACGGAACTTCGAAGAGCAGATAAGTAACGAACAGGATGGACACGGCAACCTGAAACTGCTGCGAAGAGAGGTTCAGGTCCTCTTCAAGATGGTAAAGCCGGGCATTACCAATGTTGACTCTGCGAAAGTTGAATTAGTCACCAAGACTCAAGCCGGACGATATCGGGGCGACGAACCTGTCTAGGAAACTGAAAAGGTAAAGGACCATGACGAGAGGGATGATGTAAAAGTCTAGCTTCCTGACGAGCCTCCTCTCATCAGCCGCCGTATGAGTCTGAGTCTGGGGCTCATCGGTCAGGCTCTGGGGCCGCGGCGTGGTGTTGTCGTCGCCCGGCGCAAACTCCGACTTAGCCATCTTGAGGTAACCTGCATGGATGAGTGAGTGAGTATTCGCACAAGGATGTTCCAGGACAAGGGCCGAAAACTCACAATTAACGAGAATAGCTTTAGCTCTTGATCCTCGTCTGTTCCACTTGAAAACAATTCCTTTAGGAAGAAACTGAACGATGTAGCAGTCAAGTTGGCGTGTGTCACCAAGAAGAGAAAAAAAAAGGCCGCGCCACTTGCGACAACCCCAAACTACCCAGTCTTGGCAC
>JABFFE010000262.1:0-39589 GCA_013623625.1 Fusarium setosum | reverse complement strand
CATCCCCCTGGCATCCGCGCCCAAACCCTCCAAGCGGCAGAACCGCGAAGGCTCCGAGGACCTCGACATGGACAACCCCGACGGGGACGGGGAGAAGAACAAGGAAGACGACGAAGACGACGATGACTCTGCGGAAACCCGCAAGCTCGAGCAGCAGTTCATGCTCCACGGCGTCCAAGCCGCCCAGCTCCGGGACCTGGTCGATGCCACATCCGGCAGCCACACGCAGCGTTCACAGCTCTCTCGCCTTGAGATCGAGATTGACAAGACGCTGCTGCAGCTCCTTGCGGTGGAGTGCCGCGAGGGCGAGGAGCGGGGGATGCGAGCGCTCGAGATGGTGCAGCTGATGCGAGACCGCACGGGACGGATGGTGGAGGCCGCGGGCAGGGTGGCGGAGCGGTACGGGAGGACGGTTCTGGGCGAGAAGATCAGGGAGCTTGGGGAGAAGAGGGCTGGGGGATTTGGGGATGATGACTTTTAGGGTGTGGTTTGTGCTTGGTATAACATCTGTATAGCATGGTCGGAGTATGATTCTGTAGCTCCTTCATTTAATGAGGTTACGGGGAATAATGAACATCTTGAATAACAACACATTAAGAGTTGGCTGTTATATCTACATGCATGAACTCATCGTTGTTAGACCGTCTATCTCGGAGATCTGAAGGCTTCGCTATTAGACTAACCAGATCGCACAACTTCTCGGGATCAAGATTAAGCACTATAGCACCCGAGGATCTCGAGAGCTGGCCTCTGACTTTCAGAGCATTGCAAGCCTAGCTTTACTTTACTCCAGGCTTCAGGGTAGTTCAGAGGCAGTATTCCACGTCACGAGTTGCCTTCTCTCGGGCCGGATCAGTCTATTGGATGCATGTATCGCTATTTGAGACCTGCATTATATCTGTGACCCAATCCCGAGGTTCCTCGTGAGTTATCCAGCGTCTAGAAGCGTGAGGCCCTTTGCTCTCTATCATGTATACAACAATCCCGGAGACTGGCCAAGAGCAGAGCGTTCCTTCTAGTTGAACAACCTCCCATGGAAGACATCCTGGGCATGGCAAAAATCAAATCTTACCTAGGTAAGCACAAACAAGATCGCCCTCGTGCTTGGTGTTGTCTAAGAACTCAACGTATAGGCTCGCTGGGTCCCAAGCCACCATACGTAGATGTAACTGCTCGAGCATCAAGCGCATGCCTTCAAACATCGAGTACTCCCTATCAACCAGTTCCAAGCGACCACCATTTCCAAGTCGTAGCGTATTCACACGCAGCTCTTTGTAGATGAACTTGAAAACCATAAAACCATCCCGACCAGTGACTCAGCCGCAGCGCCGTTGATGTTCCGGCGCATGCCCTGACGTTCAGTTGTGGAGTGGCCGCCATGTGCCCAACACCGAGACGTTACGGCCACAGGCCGATGTTTCTCAATTGCCCCTGAAAAGAGGCCGAACCCCACGCCTCAACAACTGCCATTGACCGCAAGATCGTTGGTTGTGAAAACTTTTCGCCCAAGTCCGTTGACGCAACAATGCCAAGACCCTGCATATCACATCGGCCTCACCGACAGGATACTACGGCGAAACACCAGACTCAGCAAGAAAAAGAGAAACCAACTTGACACTTGTCAAACACCCTGGCATTCGCAGAGTAACATCGCCGCTGTGAAAGCAGTCTCGGCTGATTTCCAGCTCAAAAAGGGGATCAACATTCTTCGGATATTGCGCGGATACGAATGCTGCAAACGAACTGCCGAAGACATGAAGTGCAGGCTAAAACTGGCTCGAGCGGACTTTCCTGGTATTCGCGAAAGCCGAATCTCCGGACTAAAAGATCGGAGGACGGGGGACATGTCAGGAATTGTCGGCCGGAAGTGATACCGACCGGAGAGGGAGAGGGACGAGATCGGAGTAACGTGCCAAATCTGGCTCAAGCTTAAAACGCGGAGTGGCTTTGCGTCCAGGTACGTGCCGCAGCCAAGTACCGTGCCGTCCGGGACAACCGATAGTATCTTGAGGGTTCTCGAACACTTCGACGGGTGATCTAGACAACCACAGAACTTGTTAGCGCTCACGCACCATCTGTCATGCATGCTTTTCTCCCACGAGGGCGTGCCATGGCCTCGGGACTTGGGGCTGGGAGTGGGAGCCCATTGCATGCATCCCTGTTTCAGGCCTTCATCCTTTCATGACTGTCAATTTATCACGAGGCGGGACACGTCTCTACGCCTGTTTCGAGTAGGACGCCGCATGCGCACAGGAGCCCGAAGAGCAGCCAGTGAGAAGGGCTTCGAAGGTGAGAAAAAGAAAGCAAAAAAACATATTAACCATTTCCTGTAACCCGCGTTAAGCGTTGTCTTGAGTTGAGACCCAAAGGTAAGGGGGAATAGAGATGCGCTAACCTAGTCGAAACCCGACACGTTGGGATCTCACATCAAGGGGCGGGACGATCTGATGTGGCGGTGCAGGCTGGGGAAATTGTCTGCTGCTGCTTCTGTCGAATTGCTTTTTTGTCACGATATTCGGTCGTAGTGAAGGATGCACTCAGCAGGGGGCATCAGGGCTGAAACATGGATGTCATGTAGCATCAGCATCATTGGATTTCAGGAGTGAGACGCGTTGAGTATCACATGCTCTGAACGCAGGAACAGCGTCTGCTCGACGAACCAGCAGGTGCCATGACAAGTTGTACAACTCAAGATGGTGTCTGCATCGGTGAACCCAAGGGTGAAAGGCTAATAAAACATATCCTTTTGTCTCTCAGCTTAACACATTCGATAGATAGCACTGTATCAAGAGAGGGTTGCGAGCGAGCTCGGTCACCTTGTAAGAGCTTGATCTGCATCACCGTCAGCTTAGATGACTATTTCCTGCGTCTTGGCTGACCTGAGAGAGGAAGCTGAAAGGGGATACCACCCATTGGGCTCAACGTTGAGTTCGGCGCGTTGGCGGCCGAAGGGGGCCTTTTCCATGGGATCATCCGTACAGTAAGATGAAGAGATGTCCAATAGAGCAAGATGACTGCTCACACTCGCCGTCTCGTGCTTACTGCCCATCTCCCTGCACCACCAACGTCGGGCTGGCATCAACCCTAGGGACATGCATCTCAGGTGTCATTTGAGAGAAAAGAGGAATGTCGGCCCGAGGCTTCGGCACCTTTCTCAGTCTGTTGGTCTGCAGTTGGTTCTTTAGTCTGCTGGATAGGTGGTCTGTGGCGGCCTGGCGTCAAATCTTAACTGGTAAAAGCCCTCATTCGAGCCAATGATTTGCCAGCCACAACGACCTGGGGGTTCGGAGATGGAGATTTCTCAGGTATTTGTGGTGCTACCTGGCAATGGCTAGATGCGACGCCTTTCGCTAACCAGCGCCCGAGGCTTGCAGTAAAGACCTCGACACGTGTTGCATTGCTTTTGTGCACACATCATAAACGGTTAAGGAACGTTCTCTGATTATCGGGTTGCCGACTCCGTCTTGGGCCACATACGTACATATGCAGCCCAGGACAGGGGTAGTTGACGAGCGCACCTCCTGAGCCAGACGACGAATCCAGCGGCGTGGTTCGGGAGCATCTCAACTTCAACCTCCTAGGCCAGGCCGGAGAGGTGATCCGGTTGGCTGGTCGGACAAATGCATCTCATTCCAAACTGACACATCTCCCATGTCCGCGGAGCCGGGGATTCTCTCAGCAGACATGGGTGAAAGGATTGGCGATGAGGAAGTTGATTTAGCTCCTTTCAGTATGTACGTCGTCGGCGTTCGCGATAGGGATCTGATTGCTCAAGGTCAATAGCACCGCGCCAAGGAAAGATGTCATGATAGAGCACAGGGAATGACGACAAGCAGCTGATGAAAGGAGCTGATCCGTCACTAACAATCACAAACTATTGGTCCCCCAATCCCAGATCATCAGCAAAACTGCCAGCTGTGGTGAAAATCCCGCCAGTTCGTCCGCCCGTCAAGGCTGAACCGTCGTTTATGACGGAGCTGTCGTCGATTGTCGCTCTCGCTGACGCCGGAGCTAGCGACTTAGACAGGACGCTGGGAGAACCGCGCACCCGGGGCCGCTGGGTAAACCCGTGGGTCTGCGACGGGTATACTTTCAAACCTTGATGCAATCTGGGCTGATCACGATCTTTAGTGCAGCTCGAGTCATTAAGGCTCAGCCCGGGTATCGTTAACCGCTCATGCTTGTCAACGACATTATCATCTGTTGGTTGGGGAAAACCAGACGCTGGGATGGCACGGAGGACGACCAGTCGATGGCACCCGTCCTCGGTGGGCTCCGGTGGGACGCGGGCGTCTTGGCGCGACCCCAGGCTATAATGTGCCACAGAGTAATCAATGCACTTGATCGATTTGGTTGAAGCAAGAGAGGTGGATGAAGTTAGGAACTCGATCTTAGAAGAAAGAGAATAGCAGGAAATCGAGAGCATTTCTGATTACAGTCAACAGCTTTGAGCAACGGCATTCGTTGAACGTCCCTCTCAAGAGAAGGGGGCCAACAGTTCAACCTGCTGTACCAAGCCAAGCTCAAGCTTGGTGAATATCCAGGAGCAAACTAATAAAGCCGCCCTGTGGACCAGCAGTTGGCTCCAAAGCGATTTTTGAGGCCCCCCTCTAGGGTGCTAGGTATGTAGAGCCGCCGAAAGCTGGGGTTCCACGCAGTGGCGAACGGTTGGTTTCTTGGGGCCGTTGACATGTGCGTCGTCGCAAGTTTGAAGGTGCTTTGATGCTCTGGTTCCCGCTTGGATCCCCTCCCCTGCCTCAGGTTCATCTCTTAGCCTCAGCTAGGGGAAGCTGCCGTAGCTGCAGCCACAGGGTCGGTCGTCACGGCGAGCGGGACGCCATTGACAAGGCCCGACTAGGGACGAGAAAAATGAGATCCACGACCACCGTCAACGTGGCTGGCGGATCGTCAGGACCAGGGCAAGCCACCTGCAGGATGATTTCTGTCTTTTGGGACCGGCATTTGGGGGTTGCTGGGAGCTTGGCTCGATATCCACTTCGTCGAGTTGACACCGGCGAATACGACGTAAGTGGATGGGGACACGAGACTTGGTGCCGGTAGGATGGTTGTGGAAAGGTGTAGTAGGATCATGGTTGAGAGATACTGTACGTGGCACAAAACTCAGCCGGACACTGTTGTCGTTGAAAAGGTGAAGAAACAAAACACCAGGCTCTCATGAAACGATTGCACGAAACGACTCAGTTGAGATTAGTGGAAGGAACTTTTTTGGGCAGGAAGCACGACGACGGGAACTTGAAGCACGGAGCACGGGACACGGGACACGGAGCGCGAGCCGGAGCACGGGCAGGCAGGAGCACGGGGCAGTCCTGGGCTTGGGTTACCTGCCCAGCTAGGAAAGCACTGACTGCTCCGTAGGGCAGGTACGCTGAGATCTCGTTCGGGTCCGAAAAGACGTAAGGACCCTAACTTACCCAAGGGGAAGGAGCAAAAGCCTGAGGCGCGGAATTGAGAGCCCCCGTGATCATCGCTCAAGGAGCTTCTGTCCCTGCGTCAATCAATGCACACCTTAATCATGAGGGTCGCTCAAACTGCACAACGTCGAATGGTACGAACCCCTTTCATTTGCTCAAAAATCATCAATACAAACCCTCCAACTGCGATTTGCGGAAACCACCCGGCTAGCACCAGCTTGACAAGGGTCAAGAGCAAGGGTCAATCAGACAAGGATCGTCCGTCGCCGAGCCCAGGGATTTTTTGGGGGGCATGGAGGTCGATTCAGATCCATCCGCCCATCCGCGGCCTTGCTGCTGCAGAGTCCGCCATTTTTTCGATTCACTATCTCACGATCCTGGTGAGCCCCAGGCTTTTTTGCCAGCCGAGTAATTAACCCGCCCAGGTATGTATCCAACTGTTGTAACCTCATAATACAACACGGGCGGGGCCTTGTCATGGCAGCATGGATGATAGAGGCCCGAGCAAAAGGCTCATTTGATATCCGTATTTTGTCGGGCACCGTACCCGAAGCTTTTGTGTATTCAGATGCGATCTTGGCTATGAATGCTAATCATTTCCAGGCCATCGTCTACAGCTATACTATCATACATACTATTCTCATAGGGAGAGTCCTGTTTCCCGATTTCGACCTATGGATCTTCTCCAGTCAGGCTGATCAGCCCCAGAGACCCGATAAATATGCAGCGACGTTGGAAGTTTTGTCAACATTTCTTCTAGTGAGTACAAGGGCAAAGACATCAATTTTGGTGAGACTAGCCGGTCCCAGCTTCCTATGTGACCGCCACACACCACACCCACTATTACGTCTCTCGACCTGGGCACAAATGGTCTAGGCCGCCATTGCTTGCTGGAGAGTTTCCCCTCCACCTCTTTAGGAGACGCTGGACATTTGAGGCTGGGCGCCACACATTACAGTTCGCCTCCCGGCGTCTCCAGATGCGCGCCGACGGGCCACACGGTGGGAGAGGAAGCATGCGATACCATGCGCCGAAGAGGAATGCCGAGCCTTCTGGCTCTTTTCTCACGAAAGACTTTTCCTTTCCTCTTTTGTCGAAATTCGACGCGACTTCTTGACGGGTTCCTTCTTGATCTGACCAGCGACGCCGCTGATTCGAGGCAAGGGACCCGGTCTGTCTGGATGTTCTGTACGATGACGGATGCTGTTCTCGGCAAGCTGCCGGCTTCTGTTCGTTCCATCTATCAGTCATGTAATGGAAGGCTTGGTTGTACGTACTGCAAGAGTAAGGTAACCCTGAGTCCCTATAGCCGGGGCGCTGGAATTCCATTCCAACCATCGAGCCATGATGGAATCATGCCACGGGCTGTTTAAGGCTTTCGATCCAGAAGCATGCCCCGCTGTATTTGTCTTGGAGACAGGCACCTAAGGGCGCCTACTGGCTACCGAGATTCTGTTGCAGCTGGCCGTGGTGAGTGAGGCCTTGGATGCAATGTTGAGCGTCCAAGGCGGCCCGAGTTGAGCTTCATGCTTGAGCCGTGCAATGGATCTCTGGGCGTGGGATTTGCTGCTGGGCGTGAGCCTAAGGCCTAGCACAAGATGACCGGGTTCCATTGTGGATTGTGGATGCGGGTGCTAGAGGCTGGAGTGGGTGTGAGTGGGCTCCCATTTGGAACTGGAGGCTCCTCGATTGGATCCCATGCTTCCAACTCCCCCCATCTTGCCCGTGGGTAGCGTCCCTTGGCCATCCCCATCCCATCTCCATGCCCCCATCCCCAACCCTGATCCTGCTCGATATCGCCTCTGGGAGTCGCTTTTTGTTTCCGTGCAGTTCCAGACGAGAACCAAGTTTTCGACCAACAAGGCTTCAATTTTCTCTGCTCTTGCACCTTTTTACCCCTCCAACTAGATGCATTCTCGCTCTTGAACTAGCCCGCGCTATTATCAGACCTCATTGCACCCTGTGCCGTTCCTAGTATTTCCAGTCTCTTGGGCCCTGGGGTTTCTCTCCCCCTCTCTCTGTCTCTCCCCTCCCCCGTCTCTTTACTGAGTGAGCCGCTTTTACTCGCCCGCCACCACCTGCTCGACATTCCGCGCTCGCTCGCCCACACCCCGTTACGAGCATCGAATGGCACACTGTCTCGTCCGAACATAGCAGAAGCCTTCTTCTGACCTCAGCCCTTTTTTTCCGCCACTCGCCAATCTTCACCGGCTCTCGAAGCTCCTTTCCCCGCCTGTTCCCGTCCGTCCTGACCAGCACCCCGAACCACCAGCGAGCCCAGCAGCGGTCCATCCATTACTGGGGGCTTCCTCTTCCCTAAAGCCAAAAGCCTCTTTCAAGCCCTTTGGATCCCGCCGGCTTCACCGAGCTCTAGCTCTAGCTGCCGGGGCCTGCTTCTCCGTTCCTTGTTCCTCGCTGTTTCCGTCGCTGCCGCCGCCATCGTGTCTCTCTCTTGCTTGCCAGAAGCTTCATCGCATTGTGACCATCATCGCCGTGTGCCTCTGGCCCGAACCATCGTCAGCCGCTAGGACCAACTCAGCGACCAACTCGCCTCCCCTCCCCGCCTTCTAGAAGGTCGACGGCCCTGAAGGCCCCTATGCGAGGCTGATCGCAGCACCACCCGTGCCAGGGTGCCCGCCTAACCTAACCTTAGCGACCGCCGACCGACCTCCCTAACTGTACTGCACCGCACCGCACCGCACTGCACTGTCTGTACTGTACGGTACCGACTGCGAACGAGGTCCGTCGACTGCGAATCGCGCCCGTCGCCGCTCTCTTTCTATCATTTGATCCTACCTGCCTGACCGCAACGGCCAGCTCCCTCTCCTGTCCCCTCGCTCCAAGCGGTAGTGCGCAGTTCGTCCTTCTCGCCGGCAATCGCTTTTACCGGCTCTGAGACATCATCCCACCTGTGCTTGCGCCCAGAGAATGAGGTAAGTCTCCATCCCACAACGCGCCCATCGATCGCATCCTCCACCTTTTTCAACCGGCTCCGATCCCGACTCCGCTCCCACTCTACATCGCCGTCGCCCGTCACTTTGTCGCCCGGCCTTCCATCGGCTCCTGGTCCACCGTCTTGCATCTGCGATTCTGTCTGCCGGGCTCTGTTTCCTCTCCCGCGTCGCCGCCTCACAGTTTAGCCGCTGCACACCCGCTTCCCACACCCCCCATCGGCTTGGAAGCCACCCTCTCCTCATACATCTACTCCGTCCCTCTTCCTCATCCCCATCCTCCCGTTTCCTCCCGTCCTCTGCCTCCGTCCCTTGCACCACCCGTTCCCTCGACATCGCCGACGCCGACGCTGGCCCTGTCTTGTCGTCCTGCAACTGGCCTTCTTATCGACTGACCATCATGGCTACAGCGCACATGGCCGTCAGAACTGAGACCTTCCCGCGTTCGACCTCCATCTCCCACGGCGAGTCAATGGGTGCTCGCGTTATCCCCATACCTACTCCCACGATCAAGATGTCCCCCCCAAGCACCGGCGACCCCATGGAGATAACCTCTCCAGCGCCGTCGTCCAACGCCAACCAGAACTCCGACTCCGATGCCAATGGCAAGTCCAACGACCGACCCAAGAACTCTCCAGGACCGGACTCGAATAGCGCCGTCAACAACAATAATGCCAACAGCATGGCTGCCCCCCCGCCAGCTGCCGCTGCTGTACACCAGCCCAAGATTGTCCAGACGGCCTTTATTCACAAGCTCTACAAGTGAGATAGAGCCCTCCCAAGCTGTTGCGACACACCTGCTAATGTTGCGCTAGCATGCTGGAGGATCCCAACATTCAACATTTGATATCATGGTCTGCGAGTGCTGAAAGCTTCGTCATGTCACCTTCGGCCGACTTCTCCAAGGTCCTATCGTACGTCGAAACAAGAGGTTTTGATCAGTTGTTTGCTCGTGCCACTGACGCTGCATTTTTCTAGGCAATATTTCAAGCACACCAACATTTCTTCCTTTGTCAGACAGCTGAATATGTATGGGTTTCACAAAGGTGAGAACACCTGGATCGACCTCTCTGGATCGACAGAGTGGCTAATCACCCGTCAGAACGCGACGTTTTCCACACCGGAAATCCCGATACGACGCTCTGGGAATTCAAGCATGGCAACGGAAACTTCAAACGCGGCGATCTAGTCGGCCTACGAGAAATCAAGCGACGAGCTAGCAGACATGCCCTAGTCCATCGTGAGAGCAATTACACCAAAGCTGCGACCTCACAACCAGGCACTCCAGCTGAGCCCGTTCCCCTCCCGCCAGATACCGCCGACGCTCGACTGGCCAACATTGAGCATACGCTGTTCGACCTGAGCACTCGCCTACAGAGGAGCGAGGAAACGGCTCACTACATGCATGTCAAGAACCAAGCGGCCATGGACACAGTGAGCCGACTCCTTCACTTCAACCAGGAGTTATCTCGGACCATGCTTTCACTGGTTCCTCCCGACAGCGCGTTATCTCGCGATGGTTTGTGCTCCGAGAATCTTGTTGAAAACAACAACTAACAAATATCCTAGTGATCGCCCTGCAGGGTGAAATCCAGAGGCAGGCCGACATACTTCGGACGATCGACGAGCCTCCGCAGGAGCCCCCCTACGTTGGTCGCCAGCAATATTTTGCAGGCGTGGAGAATGCCCCAGTATCACCGAGACAGCTCGCCCAGGACGATCAGCGACGAGGCCCAAACCTGGCTGTTCCGCAGGCACGTGGCCAAAACTTCTACCGACCGCCCGTTCCCTCCAACCTGTCTGTCAGCACACGACGGCCATACGGATCGATCAGTGGAAGCAGCACCACCCAGTCTTCGCCTTTGCGAACAAATCCGCCCCCACCGCCTCAGGCTCCTCATCCTCTTTCCAATGTGGAACCCGCACCTGGCAGTCTCGCCCGTCGACATACGGCTGCTGACATTCGTGCCCAAGGTTGGAATCCGGCCCCGTCTCCGTTCAGCTCTGGCGCACCATCGGCTCCTTGGCCGTCATCTCCCAGCCGCGTAGCCCCAGAAGACCAGCGCATTAGGGACTCACTATCGACGTATTCACTCCAGGCTGCGTCACAACCACATCCCCAGTCACGACCGACAACCCCTCCCCCGCCGTTCGCGAATGGCGCCAGTGGTGGCACAGATACGTTTGGAAGCTGGTCATGGAACTCGGCCAGCCGTGAGAACAAGAACCTGGCAATCAAGGACCATTCAGCTCCCCCAACCAGGAGGGGAAGCATGGCACATATTCTGAACCCGAGTGACACAGCTGAGAGGTCAGACGAGGACGAAGACCCCAGAGGCGACGACGACAGAAAGCGAAAACGAATGCAGTAAACTGGCTGCATTTGGTGGGTGAAAGCCGACTATGGCTTCATCAGATTGGTTTACAAACTTGCTCAAGTGTGGACATTGATTGGACATGGACATTTCTCATTATAGGGGCAACGCACGCATGCATATACAACACTTTGGACTCGGAACTTCTTTTCTCTGGGATATATCGACTTGGCTCGGCCACATTGGGATCTCGGCGGCAAGTGGTGCCTGCTTTGGAGTACGGGAAACTTGACTTGGATGGGCTAGAGTACGGGGTACGGGAGGCTTTCTTGATTACCAGCGCGAAGCATGACAGCAGCCCATGGGCAGGCGCTTTGTTTTTCCCCTCCATGGAGTTCTTGCGCCCTCGCTTAACACGAGGAGTGTGTTTATTGTTGTACGCCTAGGAAAAATGGGCAGCACATTTCTTGGACAAGTTGTTGCATGGTGGGCACGGCGGTTGCAGGAAAGGGGGACTACTATATCACTTTGGGATTACCTTTTTTATGATGGGGGAGCAAGTTTTGATGCCTGCTAGGGCTTTTTTTTTTATGGGTATGATTCTGCATGAGGGCGTAGGATAGGTATGGGCTTGAATCAATTGCGTCTCTTTTTGGGAGACCTATTGTGTATAGACTGGTGTTGTGAGACCAATGTCTTTGCTCAACTGACGTGAGACTGATGGGTATCTTGACTCTCGATAGCGTTCCGTGTCTACTCCTCCGCGCTCGCCCTCTTTTGCTTCTTCTTTTTATTCTTCTTTTTGCGCTTCTTGGGTTCTGTTCCATCGCTTGACTTCATCTCTTGCGCATCGTCCTTCCTGGTCTTGGCATTGTCTTGCATCTCGACGTCAGCGTCGTCCTTTGCAGTCTCAGTCTCGCCGGTCTGGTCCTCAACCTCTGGTTCTACCTCAGGTTCTGGCTCGGGTTCAGGCTCAGCCTCCTTCCGCGGCCTCTTCCTCTTCCCTAACGCACTCCTCCCAACCTCCTCCTCACTCTCACTCTCATCCACCCTCCTCGCCTTGCCAGCTTTCCCGCCATCCTTGCCAATCCCCCTCCCCCTTAGTATCCTCTCCTCTTTTGAATTTCCCAATTTTTGCGCGTCCTTCGTCTCGGGTACGTATCCCACTCCTTCGTTCGGCCGAGAGCCGCGGAGAAAGTCCTCGTCGTCATTGTCTGGTGCGACGCGCCGTCTGGATGTCGAGCATGGAGCCGGTCGGCTCAGGTTCATGGTTTTTAGGACGGAGGATTGCGATGCGAGGAGGAGGGATATGCGGTTCGAGAGGGCGGCGCGGTTGGCGGCGAGGGGGAGGGGTGGTGGTGTTGGATCGGGAGGCATTGTTCCCGGTCTTTTGGGGCTTTTGTGATTGGGTGTTGTTGTTGCGATTTGGTCGCGAGTTGTTTGGTTTCGAAAGAATGTGGATGAAGCGTAAGTGTGGTTATACACCGAACGATGGGTTCTAAAAAGGAGGTTGAGGTAGGGTTGATGCCTCAATGGTGGTTGAAGATAACCTCGTTTTGGTCTGGGTTGGAGTTTGCGATATTGGTTTTTGGTGGAGAGGCCGTCGCAGCAAAAGAATTTCACATGCAAGAGTGCGGGTGCTTATCTTATCGTTTGTGGGTAAGGTGACACGGACCAGGGGATCTTGGATGAGAGATCAGCAAAGCATGTCACTTCTGTCAAGGAGAGATATCATGCGCGATGATGGAATATGTTCAATCAATTTGAGCTTAATATAGAAAGAATACATTAAAATTAGAGGAAATCTAGCCATGTTCTACGACAGGCCCCATTGTAGTCATAAGTCATAATGCGTGAATAAAGCAGCAATGCTACCATGTGCTGCGCTCCAACCCCCTATTTTTTCTCCTTTTACGCTGTAATAAATCAAATTCATTAGTAGCTCCCTGCCGTGTCTCTTAAACTGAGAACATATGGCAGGTCTGTCGAATCATGCCGCGTAGCCAGACGGATGACGGACCCCGAGCTACCCGACGATTTAGATCGAAGACTCGACGTCGACGGCTGGCTCACGGGATAGTGGCGCCGGCTCCTAGCAAGGCTATTGCTGCTGGACTTTCGAGTGATAGGACCCGGCCCGGAGATTCCGCTCCTCATGCTATTCGGAGCAGTGCGGTAGAGGTTCCATGTGCCCGTAGATGGCTGTCGTCTCATTCGTCGAGTTGAGCTGCTGATGCTGGCCACTTCTGAGGTAGTCAAGTTGCTGCGAGGAGTACCCGGATCTGCGCCCGCATCATCGCCGCCGGCGTCGCTAGATGGTGATGATGTGTCCTCGGCGTCTTGGTCCTCGTCGAGGATATCGGGGTTAAAGGGCTCCATGGCGCGAAGGATCTCGGCAAAGAGGTGCATAAGCTCCTTGAACCGAGCATTGGAGATGGGTCGATTAGAGAAGCGTGCGTATTCGTAATGTGTGAGAAATTTGGTGGTGGTTGCGTCCATCTCGAGCACCCCCAAGTCTGCAAGATGAACCATGTAATCGCGCAGGCTCATGTTGGCTGTCCGTTGTAGCAGAGCCACGGCATCTGCGTCCAGCAAGGGCGGATTCGTCTCAGAGGTTGGGTCGGGAGGAGCCAAAGTCAATGCTTTGCCCTCGATAAGATTCGGCAGCTCGGAGAAGACGGTCGCGTATTCCAAGTTGGGTAGGTCGGGTGCGTTTGGTGACGCCCAGCCATAGTGCTCAATCTCGCCCCAGACAGGTCGTCGACGAGGTATCGTGACAACTAGCTCCTCCGCTGGGCCTCGCGGGCCGTCGAACCCCAGCTTCACCCTCGTCTCAACAGTCTCATCATCCTGCGCCGTGTCGTCGGTCAGAAGCCTCGGCCGAGATTCGAAGGCGATGGATGCGCTGCGACCGAGAGCCAGCCCTACCACCTTGTAAACGGCAGAGCGGAGGTCTCCCTTTTCAATAGGCACCCATCCTTTCGGTATCGAGCCCAACTCTGTCTTGTTTATGTAGAGGCGGGTGAAGAAGACGAAGCAGACAATGAGGATGGTGAGGACGTATGCGGCGATGAGGATCCAGATGTTGTAGAGCTGGCGATTTTCGAAGGAGCGGTGGATAGCGTCGGCGGGGGTCGCTATCAGTAGGCCGAGGAGAATGACATAGAGAAGAAGGTAGAGAGTTCGGTATATAATGGAGGCGACGAGGCGTCGGTGAGACACTAGAGACGCCATGGTCCATGGGTGAGAAAGGGAGCAAGTCGCGGTCGCTCGATAAGGGACCTATGACCGGGAAAGTGACTCCAAGAAAAGAAGAGAGGAAGGAGAGGACATGGCTAAAGTGGTTGAGAGCCCGTGAGTGATTAACGTGGAGGCTGGGTGAGTCCCATGTCCGCGCGGGCGAAAAGGCGGAACATGGACGAGCTTGATCCAATGTGACGAGGTCGCGGACGAAAGAGGCTGGGAGGCTTTTCCCAGATGCCATTTTGGGGGGCCAGGACCCTTGAATACAGTGCTGTTAGCCGAAATTACAGTGCGGGCGCACGGCCTACCCCACCCCACCACACCACATGATCGACATTGAGTTGGACATGCCACATGGATGGGAGCTTCTATGGATGCAAGATAAATTAATACTTTTTGTTGATGGTTTACAATGGTATCATGATACATTAATTCCCACTTCTGTACACTCTTCCCTTCTTTTGCATTCTGATCACCGCACCTCTACCATCTCGGACTTCTTCGCTGTTGCCTTTGCCGACGCCTCTTTGGCAAGCCGAACATCAGACAGCGTCAACCTGAGATCGTTGCTATAAGGCTCGAACTTGGTCACCACCTGTTCGAGTCCTGTCTTCAAAGCATCCACCACCTTGTCCACCTCGGGGCTCTCTCTCTTACCCTTAGGGTCGGTCCAGTGGATGGGGAATGAGAGGCGGAATGCCTCGAGCTTCTTGATCACCGACGTCAAAGTCCTGATGATGCTCGGGACATCCCTGTGCACATTTCCAAACTGATCCTCCGCTAGACTGTGCACTGAAAGCTGGCAAAGCACGTGGATCGCGTTGATGCAGAGCGTAGGCTCCGCATACGGTGTGCCCAGCACCGCAGCAGTGAACTGAGTCCGGAAGTCTTGTTGAAATAAGGCAGCGACTGGGTCAACCTGCATCACCTTGAGCGTCCACTGCTCAAACTGACTCTTGAGGTGCTCTGGAGTCACGAGTTCCTGCTGCTCCTCCGACAAGAATTGATCCTTGGCACCTTTCCACGTCTTCTTCACGATCGGGCTGAGTTTCGAGGCGGGAGACTCGCCTGGAGATCGGGCAACTTGGCTCAACCGTTTCTCAACCTCACCCCTTATCGTCTTGGAAGTAGGCCGGCTGTTGAAGATGGGGTCATCACGAAGAGGAGCGGATACCCGTTGCTTGGGCTCGGTAGTTGGTTCAGCGGGAGGCGCAACCGGAGGTTTGCCATAATCGTCGACTCGCGTCTCGATAGCCTTTACTACCTCCATACAGATCGCATACACTTGCGACCACATGGGTCCATCCTTGCGGTCGATGTCCTCATAGATGGCTTGTCGCCGGGCTACAAATCCTTGAGCGATGTATGCGAGCTCCCACATAGCGAATGCCTGCCTTTAGGTCAGAAACGAGATGGCCGAGATATATGTGAAACAAACCTTGATAGAGAGCTTCTTGCTCTTGAGGCCATTCAAGAGACTACCATTCGGATCCTTGGACTCGGACGTGAGAGGGTTGCCATTCTTGAGCGGCTGCTTCACCATAAAAGCCGAAAAAGCAAAGTTTCCAATTTGCCAGATCAAGTTGATGAGGAATCCAGCCTCGAGGCAGCGGGCCAGAAGAAAAATATCGCTTGGCCAGCTAGGCGGCAACATGTTTGTCTTGGGTAGGTTGTAGAAGATGCGCAGGAACATGAGCGCCCACCCCCAAGCAAACGATCGCAGAACCGAGTAGTATAGAACGAGTGCCACGAGTACAGAACTTAAAGCATTTGTGGCGGATTCGCTGACAATCTTGGGCAACGCCTTGAAAACCGTCTTGAGCGAGTCGGATTGGCCCTCATCCTTGCTCTTTGACAATCCCAGAACAAGACGGTCGGTATCCTTTCTGTAGTGGTTGAACGTCTGTGTAATGGCACATGAAGCCAGATAGGCCACCAAGAATAAGGGTCGCTCGTTCAATCTCGCACGGTCTCCACTGAAGTAGGTGATCCATGACAGATTCGCATTGGGCGTCACAGCCCATAGGAAGACGTTGCTGAAAAGCAAGCTCGAGAAGCCGTACCAAAAGAGCGTCTCGTATGCCTGGAGCTGAACAAGGATGCTGCGGAGAGTCTGGAAGCCGGACCCAGTTGTTCGCAGGCCGACATGGTAGTTGGCGATTCGGAGGACGAGGATGGCGAGGCCGCAGGTAAAGATGAAGGCAGTTCGCACGCCGACAGGTCCAATAGGGAACCAGCCCCAAAGATCTGCAAGTCATCGAATTAGCAAGTCGAGATGAAAGCTGGAAGGGAAGGGGCTCAACCCACAAGAGCTCCAGCTGTCTAGCAATACTGCCTGAAAGTAGGACAGAGCAAGCAAAACGGTCGCCGTAGAAGAGAATCGCCTGTGCAAGGCCGGCTGTAGGAAATCCTTGTAAGGCGCTTTTCTAACCGTGGTGGCCGCCATCTTCGCAGCGCATCGCCGGGGCAAAGAAAGAGCTCGAGGGTTGCTGTGTGAGGTAGTCGAAGATGTGCTTGAGATGCATCAACTAATAAGCCCAAGTAAATAAAAATCTCCAGCCAGCAACGGGTCGTTGACGCGCCAAGGTAGCTGCGATTATCATCACGTGCAGATAAGTCAGGTCCAGCCCCGCTCTGGTTGGCTGGGGATCCTCCGGCCCAATTACGTATGTTGCAGGGAACTTTGCGTCGATAACCTCAGCCACCTCGGCAAGGCAGCAGGTGACTACTGAACGATCAACCACTAGAATCCGGAATTCCTTCTATCGCATCAAAGAACGTGGGGATTTTCGACAGCGCATTTTCATCCATTAAACTTTGGAAATTGGACAATCTCGAAATTACAGCCATGTCGTACGATCAGCTCTCAAATCTCGAGTCCGGCCGTCGCGGCGGTTACAGCGACGACCCAGCCTTCCAGCAACTACAGTACGACCTGAAGAGCAAGCTCCAGTCTCTCCTCAGCAGCAACCGGAAGCTTGCCAACGATGTCAACGTATTGGGCACCAAGAAGGACACCCCGCGCCTGCGGGAGCGGGTTCACAACAGCATGGAAAAGACGAGGGAGATGTGTCGGGAGATCGGCGAAGGCGTCAAGAGGCTTCAGACGTGGGAGGACCTGACGGTACGTCTACTCATCCTTTGCGTTCTTCGTCGCGTACTAATTCCCTGCTAGAAGCAACAAAAATATGAGCAAACAAAGGTGTCGAGCGACTTCCAGGCCGCCCTCCAGGAATTCCAGAGCCTCCAGCGACGAGCCCTCGAAAAAGAACGAGCATCCATCACTGCCGCCCGTGCTGCGCAAGAGTCCGAAGCCGGCCAAGCCGGTGCGCAACCTGATACCCAGCTAGAACAGCTACAGCAGCAGCAGCAGATCTCGCAGCTCGCGCCGCAAGACGAAGTCGACTTCCAGGAAGCTCTCATCATCGAGCGCGAGGAGGAGATCCGCAACATCGAGCAGGGTGTCGGCGACTTGAACGTGCTCTTCCGACAAGTAGCGCAGATTGTCAACGAGCAGGGCGAACAGCTTGGCAACATTGAGGATAACGTGGAGAATGTCCGCAATGACACGCGGCAAGCCGATATCGAGAACCGACAGGCCGCGCGGTATCAGAAGGCGGCCCGCAACAAGAGCTGTTGCCTGCTGCTGATCCTCGCGGTTATCCTGACCATTGTTATCTTGGCCATTGTCCTCGACTAGATGGTACTAGAGCGCAGCGTCTGACTATTAAGGGAGGCTCATTACTGATTTCATGGCGTCTATCGGAGTTTTGTATGGATACAGAGTCTTAAGAGTACACTGTTGTAGGTACAGGCAGAGGTTTAATAAACGATGCTCTTCTAGTGTTCCCACATGTTCATGAACTTGGCTTTTTCGGTCCTTTCAGGAATGGATGATTATGTAACCCCCTGACCACAGCCTTGAGCTTTGGTGTCTTTCTGGGCACGAGGCGATTCAGGATGATATCGTTGATACCCGTGAGGGCGAATGAGAATCCCCAGTACAGGAAGATGGCGCTGGGGAGATCTGCGAAGAGCAGAGGAAGGGTTGGCATTAGAAGCATCAACCTGCCGAAAAGCTTCTGGAGCCGGGACAAGGGGAGGGCCTTGGAGTTTTCAGGCAGGATGGACAAGAGGCTTTGCAGCTGGTCCTTGGACATCCTGCCCCAGGTGTTCCACACAAGAACCCCCGAGCAGATGAGAGGTAGTGCAAAATAGGGATCCGTGCTGCTGAGGTCGCTGAACCAGAGACAACCCCCATCGACCAGGGACTGGTCGAACAAGCTGCTGGACGATCCCAGGTTTGCGGTCGCTGAACCAGGACCGCCCAGCCCAGCCGAGCTACTGAGCCATCCCACCGGCGCACCGCATTTCCGTCGCAGAGCCTCAGAAATAGTAATGAAGGGAAAGACGCTCAGCAAAGGAGCCATGGCTTTCCATTGCTGGATGCCCCAGTTCTTGTAGATTCTGCGCCGCGACTTTCCAGCGCGGCTCGCGACCCGCAGCCGCCTGATGCGCTCCGGAAGATCCCCCTGCTCCCGGGCAACGATCGCAGAGTGACGGCTCACCCAGGCCGTGATGAGGGGGGTCAGCTCGCTCCTCTTCTGCCGGTTACGAGCCGTGTACAGCTGGAGGGGGAACCGGAGGGCCCCGTTGACGCCGACGGCCAGCAGCGGGATGGCGACGTACCAGGGCAGGCCGAGGCTGGCGTGGGCCCAGCTGAGGGCATCGGCGGTGATGCGGATGCTGTCGCCGAGTGCAGAGGCGAGGTGGAAGCTTCTGCGGCCGGCGCATGGTGATGGGGTGAGGGTGGCTGGAGATGAGCGGCGGGATGTCGCATTGGCGGTGGCCGGGAGATATGGCCTGGCATGAGGGGTGAGGGAATGGGCTGTACGTCGAAGGAGAGACATGTTTGACCATGCCCGCGTGACAGCGGGGAGGAATTGAGGCTTCAATTGTGAAGTTGAGATGTTCTTGGATGAATGAGTTGGGATTGACTATTGAGGATTTGATCAAGGCGATGGCGGATGGCCAATCAGAGTTGGCCCTGTCGCTGGGGGTGCCAAAATAAATAGCTTAACATCTGACTGCGAGCTTAAGAGTTCCCAGCAGTAACGGCATAAAAGAGGCAATACATCTATATCCTAGCATAGAATTATCTTATTTTAATTTAGTTAAAGAACTGCTGAAGGCCAGAACTTTCGATTGAAAGGGAGAGATGGAAAATGCAATAGCCACTGCACAAGGCAATGTTGGTGGAGGTGTACCAATTTTTGTGTCACCTGGGAGCCTGCCGAAAGGTGTAAGTCACCGAGGCTCTTCATGGGACTTCTTTGGCAAGCATTATCAAACTCTCGCCATGCAGTGAAGTGGCTTTTTGGGGGAAAATTCGCAACTTAACGTTTTCCCAGCCTGCATTAAAGATAAGCAAGATGGCCGGTTTTTCAACTTGGACATACTCCTCGTCTTAATCCTCTCCTTTCCGAGCAGAACCTGGCCATCAAACCCGCGTTCACTGCGGCCAGCCATCGATCTCAGATACCAACTTCTCGTTTCTAATATCCCAGCGATGGGGCTAAATCCAATCAGGGCATTACTCGGACGAGTGGCCAAGAAGGACCGAACCTCATGGCACCACCTCCCCCTCGAGATCCGGCTGTTGATCCTGAACATGTTGACTCGAGACTATGGCCTCCGCAGATATGTCACCGTCTCCAAAGAGTGGCAGCAGTTCTTTGAAAAAGCCATATGCCAAAACCTCAGGATCACCCAGCGGGATCTGGGGGCGCTCTCTCAGGTCATCGATCGTCAGAGAGCGCTTGTCGAGACGATTTCCTTTCGCATCAGCCTCAGCGCTCCCGTCTGCTGGGGCAAGTCCAATGCCGAAAAGCGATCTCTGTCCTACCTGCACCTGAGGGAAATCGAGGCTGCTACAAGACGGCTGCTGTCCATCTTGAGTCGGTGGGATGGGGAGCACCATCGGGGCCTGACGCTGGATATAAGGGCTTTCACCTGCTCTCTCCGGGTGGAGAATAGCCGGGTGGACAAGCTGTTCAAGCTATTTTTGGGCCGGCTCGACCAGAATCGCCTGTTTGATCCGGATGAGCTGGCTGCCTTTGCGCTGTCCGAAGCGTCCCTCCTGTACAAACGAGATGTTTTCCCCAGCCAGGAAAAGCCGCCGAGTGTGCCTGTGGTGAAGCATCTTGTCCTTGGTCGACGGTCTCAGCTGGAGATTCCGCTCTCGTTCCTCGAGACAGTTGTTGGCTGTCTCCCGAATCTTGAGTCCTTTCGCTACGAACCTTGCTCGCGCCTCGACAGGCTGACTCAGTTCGCCCTAAATTCCAGTATGGATGCCAAGTTTCCTGCTTCTTGTATAGGATGGATAAACTAACATGTTGCGTCTTTTGTAGAACACACCCACCTGTTCTCGGGCAACTTCCCAAACACCCTCAAAACACTTGCGGTGTACGAGGACTTTAACGAGAGCTATCACGAGGCCCTTTCCGCGGACGCGACAACATCCTTTGACGATTATGTAACTCGCGTCAAAAGCAACATTCCAACTCAGGATATGGTGCAAGCTCTGTTCCTGCAAAGCCTCAACCTCGAGCACTTCTCTGCGTGCTGGATAATCGAGGCAGACAGTTTCTTCAGCGACTGGCGGTTTGGTCATAGCTGGCCGAACCTCAAGACCATTACTCTGACCTCCGAGTCTCTCAGCCCGAGAAAGTACCCGAAAGAATCGAGAGACTTGTTGTGTCGTGCAGCAGAAATCTCCAGGTGGATGCCACAGCTCCAAACCATGGAGATATGGAATGGCAGAAAAGGAGAGGCGGCGCTTTTCAGATTCTCCCACACTTCAGAGTACGCCAAGCTCTCCTGGAAATGCTCATGGGACCTGCAATTGGATCCCGACGTCGTTGAAGCATGGAGAGAGGTTTCGTCCGCGCGAGGATTTCAGCATATTGTAGTTGATCTGGGCCAACCTCTGAACCCGGACATCATCATGTCCCATGGGGACGCAATACACGATCTCGGCCTGACGACACAACCGCTGCTCCGGGATTCATTACGTCGGATCCAATGGGAGGGAGTTACATCGTCGACGAGATTGGTTCAAAGGGGGGCTTACAGGCGGAAGAGCATTCGTGTAAGGTTGGAACGCAGATACGCTCATTGCAGGGGACGGCTTTTGTTTTAGAGAGATGGATGCATATGACACCCTCATACTGTCAAATGTCGGGAAGCATGATGTTGTCTTTTCCTTCAACGGACAGCCTCACATGACTGGAGCGAATAGTTCTTTTGAAAGTGAAATATCCTATCCCATCCGAGTGCTAAAACCCGTGTTGCGTCCTGTGATGGATTCACCGGCTCCTTGAGCACTGACGCGTTCCCCCACCGCCAGAGGGGTCCAGTGACCAGGGGGGGTCAGGAGCCTCAGGGCGGGGGGGCCGTCCCCTGTAGCTTGTCCAGCTGCAGTGGACAGCTTGGAGCTTTTTTAGTAGACGGGAGCTATCCCCCACCAGCGATTGGGCGCGACGTCACCCCATCCCTTTGTTCCATTGTGTCTTTTTTTGACTTTCACGTTGGCTTTTATATGGTGCCGCTCGCTACCGTCCCAACTCCTCCAGCCTCGCGCCCTCGAGGCCTGAACAAGACCCTCGTTGGACGATAACCTGCACTTCCTTGACGTCTCTCGCCTGGAAATTGCTTGCCCTACCCGAAGGTCCGACGAGACAGCCCGCCTATTCCGTCCCCCGACGACGATCCCTAGACTACAACCCTCAACCATGCCATCTCCCCTCGCCCTCGTGCCGTTGATAATCCTGATCGCTATCCCTCTGCTGGGAAGAGGACTACGCCGATTCCTCGGATGGACGCTCCGTAAGCGAACAGACGGCCGCCGCGCCCATCTCCTGGCGCTCATGACGGAGGACGACAAGGCATCCCGCGCCAAAGATCCTCAAGGAAGCTCCGAAGCGAAGCTCGTGTTCGACGTCGACGACAACCTCAAGAGCACGCTCGACGCCCAGAAGAACTGGGGTGGAATTGTCGGCTTCTTCCATCCGTTCTGGTAGGTCTGGCATTTTGCGAGGAAAATAAATATACCACGGAGAACTAATTGTGGCGCAAAGCAATGCCGGAGGCGGTGGAGAGCGAGTCCTCTGGGCTGCGATCCGAGCGACCCAGGATCGCTGGCCAAACGCCAAGTGCGTTGTCTACACGGGCGACCACGACGTTACCAAGGATGCCATTTTATCTCGGGTCAAGGTACGTACGGCTGGTTCCCCCCCTTCGATAACGAAAGTGAGACAATTGCTCAACACCAAAATTTGAAAGACGCGGTTCAACATTGAGCTTCACGCTCCGACCATTACCTTCCTCTACCTCTCCAAGAGAGACTGGGTCCTTGCATCTACATGGCCGCATTTCACTCTGCTTGGCCAGTCCATTGGCTCCATCATTCTGGCCTGGGACGCCTTTTCGCTGCTGGTCCCCGACATTTTCGTCGACACCATGGGCTACGCCTTTGCCCTCGGCCTCTGCAAGTTCCTCTTCCCCAAGGTGCCCACGGGCGCGTACGTTCACTATCCCACCATCTCCACGGACATGCTCGAGTCGCTCGACCCCAAGTCGGCGGTGGGTACGCAGGGCGTCAATGCTGGAAAGGGTGTTGGAGCTCAGGGCTTCGCCAAGAAGACTTACTGGAGATTGTTCGCGGTGCTTTACTCCTGGGTCGGTGCGTCTGCCGATATTGTCATGACAAACTCGACCTGGACGCAGGGACACATAAAGAGTCTGTGGGGGCCGTATCGCACTAAGAAGAGCAAGACGGACCCCATTGTTGTGGTCTACCCACCTACCGCCGTGCGAGAGATGGAGCGAGAGGTTGAAGTCTCTGAGGAGAGTGAGAAACGACGACAAAAAGCCCTGGTCTATCTCGCGCAGTTCCGGCCCGAGAAGAACCACCAGCTCATTCTGCGATCCTTTGCCAACTTCCTCAAGAGCAAAAGCGAAGCGTCCAAGGGCGCTCGTCTGATCCTTATCGGAAGCGTGCGAGATGATCATGATTCGAAGCGAGTGTACGAGCTGCGTCTGCTCGTCAACGAGCTGGGCATCAAGGAGAGCGTCGAGTTCCACCTTGACGCCTCTTGGTCGGAAATCCTCGAGTGGCTGAGGAAGGCGTCCGTGGGCGTCAACGGCATGTGGAACGAGCACTTTGGCATTGGCGTCGTCGAGTACCAGGCAGCAGGTCTTATCTCTGTTGTTCACGATAGCGCTGGTCCCAAGCTCGACATCGTTGTACCGATCGACGGGGAGCCGACTGGTGAGTCTCTCAGCTCACAAATACTCTAGACAAGGTAACTAACCATTTGCAGGCTTCCATGCTACGACAGAAGAAGAGTTTGCAGACGGCTACGAAAAGGCCCTGTCATTGCCAGACCCATTGGCAGTGCGGCTCCGGGCACGCGAGTCGGCAAAGAGGTTCACCGAGGAGGAGTTTGCGAGGAAGTGGACGGTCCAGATGGCGCGGTTGGTCACGCTGGCGAGGTAGAGGCGCAAAGGCGGTGAACGAGGTTACATGATAGACTAAAGGATACCCTTTTTCACAAGACTTTGTCAGGAGAAGACATTATAGAGTAAATTCACAAGGCGCAGAGCTGGGACATGTGGCTGTTCATTTAGTGATGTATGATGTTCATAGAATGTGTCATGTAATGTTGGGAGTTCCTTCAAACTTGGCCTCCGATGAGGCAGAGATGAAGGAATCGCTTCTTCATAGCGTAACGCCTCCGCTATTCTTCTGCCTTGGCTCGGGTGCAACATTATACACGCCGTCCTCATCTCTTGTCAACGCCTGCACGGAGCTCAGGCCCTCATCAACCCAGGTGATGTTATGACCCTTCTCCCTCAGCGGCGGCACGTTCCACCGGCTAAATCTGTTCTCGACGAGCAGTGTGTTGGGCAAGAGCTGGTTGTGCACGCGGGGCTCGCGGACGGCGTCCTTGATGGTGAAGGATGGAGAAGTGAGGATGCGCCAGGCGACTTGGGTTGTGGCTGAGATGATTCGAGAACCGCCTGCGGCTCCTAGGACAGCGACGAGGGAGCCGTCCTTGCGAGACACGATGAGGGGGGTGCATGAGGAGAGAGGGCGCTTGTTTGGGCGGATGAAGTTTGCTTCAGCAGGGGCAAAGCCGAACTCATTAGGTACACCTGGGATGGAAAAGTCGTTCATCTCGTTGTTTCTGGGAGAGGTTAACATGTAGAAAGATTAGGGAAACCTGGATAACTTACAGGATAACTCCGGTGAGGTTGTCCATGAGGAGCGATCCAAAAATGAGGTTCACAGTGGTGGTCAACGACACAGCCATGCCGTCAGCATCCGCCGTGACGATATGTGAAGTCCCATGTCCGTTGGACGAGTAGATCCGTCTGGGATCATACTTTTCGATGTTCTGCACAGCTCGAGGATCAATGCTGTTGCGGATCCTCTCTGCCGTCGTAGCATTGAGCATCTCCCTCTCGAACTCGTCCAGATCCTCATCCACAAACTCGGGGTCGCCAAGTCGCAGACGGGCACCGTAGGCAAACTTCATTGCCTCGACATAGGTGTGGAGCGTGAGGTTCCGGTCCGTGTCCTGGTCCTTGTAGCCGTCCATGGTGTTGAGGATGTTGAGGGAGACGGCACCGCCGGCCGGGGAGCTGATGCCGTAGACGTCGTAGCCCTGGTATTCGGTGTGCAGGACCTCGCGGGAGATGACCTTGTAGTTCTTGAGGTCGTCCAATGTCATTGTGCCGTTGGACTCTTGGATGGTCTTGATTATACTCTCGGCTGTTGTGTGTCAGCATGTTCACACACAGGCCTTGACTCAGGGGCTTACCGATAGGGCCAGTGTAGAACACATCAGCGCCATGGTCTGCAATAGCTTGAAGGGTTCTGAATGAATTAGGCGCAGTGTAAGAATATGGGCTCCTCAGGCTTACCGTGCGTATCGCGGCCTCGTCATGGTCGCTCCCTCTGGTAGAAGTTGTCCTGTGCATTGTTGTCAGCGTGACTCTGTTTTAAAGAGGTGTTGATGACGGACCATCTTTGGTAAAGTCTTGAGCCCATGATGGATCCTCGACCAAGAAATTCTGGTGACCTTTGGCAGATTTGACCATGAACTTCTCCATATCGGGGTTCACTGGTAATGTGGTCAATGTTGGCCGCTCATGATGCTTACAGAACCTCTCACCTTTGAAGCCATCTGTGGCTATTTTGATAGCCCCTTGCATGACGGTCTTCCAAGGAAGTTTCTGTCGACCATGTTAGTTAACGCCATGAAAAAGAAGACAGTAACCCATACCCCGTATTTCTTGTGAGCATACTCCAGACCGCGGACCTCGCTGGGCACGCCCACAGACAGACCCCCGAATATGCTGCCATTAACATTGCCCTGATACATGTTCTCATGGGCCGCCGCTGGGGCCGATTCTCGAAAGTCGATGGCCTCATATTTGCCCTTGTCGTCGCGGACGAGCATGAACCCACCTCCTCCAATTCCAGAATGGTACATGCCGATGACTCCGACACAGAACGTGGTGCCGACAATCGCATCAACGGCATTTCCCTGGAATAGTCAGATGATGAAAACTGTATCGACGTTTGGTGGTATACCTACCCCTCTTGCTAGTAAATCCCTCCCGATGAAGCTGCATTCTTGAGCTTCGGACGCAACAGCGCCTTTGGTGCCACCCTCTGGACGAAGGATGTATTCTTCGTGAATAGGACTCGCCGCTAATAGCCCATGTTGAATTGTAGATGCAAATAAGAGGCACAGATACCTCACACTGTGCGTGCACTCTGCTTCAAGTTAGTAAGTTGCGCTTGATTGGATGACATGACAACTCACTCATTTTATAAGTGCTATATATATATGACGATGAAGCAATCGCGAGAATCTGAGCCCAGCGTCTAGCGAGAAGAACAAAGGCTTGGGAAAAGATGGCCCCTTGAGTCAGGCGAGGTCAGTCAAGGTTGCGATTTGTAAGTGCCGATAAGGATGTCAGTCACCAAGAAGAGAAAAAAAAGACACTTTCCAAAAACACCCCTCTAACGACGTGTCAACACCAAAAAAGAAGTCAAAAATCCAAGAAGTAAAATGAGGATAAATGAAGCAGACTAGTATTTTCGATTTTGAAAAAAGGCACAAGGAAAGCGGGCGTTGACGTGATGGGCACCCCGGACCCGAACTCCGGTCGTCTCCACGGCCGGGGACCCGATTGTTGCAAGTGGCCTCGTGAGGCGCATCACCTGCCCAGTCCAGGCTGGATCCGGGGGGGCCAATCAAGGGAAGGTCGTAGCGATATGCATACTGTCGGTTATTGGCTACGAGGAAGAGGGTGCTCCTTGGAGGGATTTATAAGTTCGATGTGCGACCTCGTGTTTCCAAGGGCGCGTGAGACGACATGAGGAATCATGTCTGAGAGGCAGCGAGAATACCTGCGAACGAACGAATAGCTGGGGAATTCTATCGCAAATGTAGACAAGGTAATCGGGGTTCAGGCATATCAAAGCCGGGTTTCAGCTGCATTGTCATGTGGCATCCTCGTTGTCCCTACCTTGAATCAAATATCATTATACCTCAAGCGTTAGATTGCTTAGCGATTGTTTGAATTATTTTGGCACCCAAGTGGAGGTATTTCAACAATGGATCTCGGCAACCAATCAAAGCCAACAATTCTGCGGGCCAATCAGATACACGCCAAACAAAAGCAGAACCCCACGTCCCCAAAATCTCAAGTGGGGCATCCTGCAAGAAACCTTTCTTGGTCTCATTCTAGACTCAAGAGAAATCTTAAAGCGACGAGTTTTCAAAGCACCAAGTTACCTACTCTCACTCCTTGAGAGACATTCATGAAACATCTAAGGCTTCTCCCTCTTGTCTCTTTCCCAAGAGCGCGTCCGTACAACATCTCCCGCCCTTTCGCGGCCATGGCGTCCGCACAGGCAGACGCTGCTGCACCCAAGGTGCTAAACGGCCACTCACATCGCAATGGCCAGACAAACCATGCCCCCAACAAGAGGCCAAACCAGCAGAACAACCGCCAATGGAAGCAGAAGAAGACGAAGCGGGAAAGGAACATCACCGAAGGCTCGTCAGAGGAAGTCCTCAAGTACGACATTGAAGCCCTGCTCAAGACGCGAGCAATAGAGTTTGGCGAGGGGACCGAGAACGGCGAGGAGTCTCTTCCCGAAGAAGGTACAGAGGCAGAAGTAGAGGTCCTCGAGCTCTCGTCAACGGGCGACGGCCTCGCCATGAGAGCCGGCTCGAACCAGGTCTACGTCGTGCCCTTCACGGTCCCCGGCGACACGGCCAGAGTCAAGGTCTGGCGTCACCTGCGGCGCGAGAACCAGTCCATGGCCGACTTCATCTCCGTCACAAAACCCTCCCCGCTGCGCGATGACGCCCGCATCAGCTGCAGGTACTTTGCCTCGTGCGGCGGCTGCCAGTTCCAGATGCTCGAGTACCCGGAGCAGCTCAAGCTCAAGAGGCGCGTCGTGGAAAAGGCCTACAGGAACTTCTCCAACCTCGACCCGACCCTCGTGCCGGAGATTCAGGACACCATGGGCAGTCCCCTGCAGTACGGCTACCGCACCAAGCTGACGCCGCACTTTGACGGTCCCCCTGGTTTCCGGCCCAGCAAGAGAGGGAAAAACCCGAGGGTGCCCTTTGAGAGCTGTCCCGACATTGGCTTTATGCAAAAGGGGCGTCGAAAGGTGTTGGATATCGAGGACTGCCCCATCGGCACCAGCGCTGTGCGGCTGGGCATGACGCGGGAGCGAGAGCGCATGCAGCGCGAGTTCAAGGACTATCAGCGGGGTGCTACGATTCTGCTACGGGAGGACACGAAACGACTGCCCAAGGACAGCGATGAGGTTTCCGGAGAACTACCCCCTTATACCGTCCGCATCGACAATGACGATACCGTTGACATCAAATCCTGCATCACCGACTCCAAAGCTACCACAACCGAATACATCGGCCCCTACACCTTTACCAACCCCGCCGGCTCATTCTTCCAAAACAACAACTCCATCCTGCCCTCCTTCACCAACTACGTCCGCGACAACATACTACCGCCTGCCGGCACCGGCATGGACATCAAGTACCTCATCGACGCCTACTCGGGCTCCGGCCTCTTCACCATCACCCTCTCCTCCCTCTTCCAGCACTCCATCGGCATCGACATTGCCGCCGACTCCATCGCCTATGCCAGCCGAAACGCCTCCCTCAACGGCATGGGCGAGAACCGCTGCAAGTTCATAGCCGCTGATGCAGGTGAGCTTTTCAAGAGTGTCAAGTATAACCGCGATGAGACTGTCGTGGTGCTTGACCCCCCGCGCAAGGGCTGTGACGCCGATTTCCTCAACCAGCTACGCAATTTTGGCCCTAGGCGCGTGTTGTATGTCAGCTGCAATGTGCACACACAGGCTAGAGACGTCGGCGTCTTGGTGCGCGGTGAAGGTGAGGGCGAGAGGTACGAGATTGAGAGTCTAAGGGGCTTTGATTTCTTCCCTCAAACAGGACATGTCGAGGGCGTTGCTATTCTCAACAGGGTTGATACCAAGGCATAAAGAGGGTTTTAAAAAGGGTACGGCGCTTCTTGTAGGATATAAAAAAAAGGGGGGGAAACATGATAGAATTCATTACGACAGTTGTCATCATTGTCACCATATAACCGCTTCATTATCCCGTACGTGACAAAATGCAAATCAGCTACCCGGGCGCCAACATATACATATATCTCATTCTCGTGTTTTTTTTTTTTTCGTTCATGCCTTGTCTCCCAGTAGAGCCTTGAGGGCCTGGACCGTCACCTCGAGGACCTCGGGCCTCCGGCTCTTCTTAAGACACTCCTTAAGTACCTCGACACCGTCCTCGTCCTTGACCTTCTGCCGCGCGAGATCACCGACTTCACCCTCAGCAGTAACCAGGTTCAGTACCACGAACACTCCACGATGTCGGATGTTCTCGTCGTCGTCGACACACATTGACAGGATGACTTTGACGCCGCGCTCTCGGTTGATAATGCCACGGATAACTCCTTCAAAGGAAGTCAACGAGGCTAAAGCACCACCAGCTGCACTGCGGGTTCCGGCGTCTGGGGCATCTGCAAGGGCGAGAAGGACGTGAAGACGGTTTCGGGCTTTGGCTGTTTCTTCGGCGTATAGGGTGATAGCCTCAGGTGCCTGGACAAGATTGCAGACGAGTTCGACGGCAGCCTTGGAGACGAGGGCGTTGGATGAGAGTAGTTGTTCCTCAATCTGGAACCATGCGCTGGAAATAATGCTACGCCTCGTTTCTTCGTCATCCATTGATGCTAGATTAGTCAACGCCATGAGAGCCTCGAACGAAGGGAGAAGGTCTCGCGTCTCAGCCGCTGGGTCGGGAGGAACGATAGACACGAGAGGTCTGACGGCAGCGCTGATAGGGTTTGATCGGTTGCCGCCAAAGACAAGGGCAGGATTTGTACTGATGAGGATGCGAGCGAGAGCCTGGGCGGCAAGACGTCGCGCCGGGGCTTCAGTCTGTGGAAGTGTCATCCATGCTGTGAGGAGGAGCTTGACGGCTCCTTGCTGGGCGAGCTGGCCGCGGAGACCCTTGGTGACAGACAGAGCAAAGATGATGGAGATGGCCAGAGACAAAGACGCCGGTGAGCCATTCTTACTATGAGTGACGAGAACTGGCGTGATGCCGGCATCAAACACCAGCTTACACCGCTTCGCCACATGCTCGTCCTCGTTGAGGGGATCTGGCCCGGCTAGTTTTCCCGCAGCATTGGCATATGCCTTGAGCTGGTTCATCTTCTTTTCCTCCTCGGTGAGATTCGGCAGGTATCTTGTGAGGTTGACAAAGATACTCAGAGCTCCGTAGGTGGTTGGAGATCTGGGCTGCGCCTCGCTAAGAGTCTTGACAAGCTTCTGGAGCAACTCGGGGTTGTTGACGACCGACTCCTTCACCTTGGGCTGAAGAGATGCATAGGCGAGACCTTCGATAGAGTGCTTTCTTCCATGATCCTCGTCTCTCAGGATCATCTTGGTGAACATACCAGAGAGGTCCTCAATACTAGTGACGGCCGGCTCAATCTTGGACTGGTTAGGGTCACCGGGGGCCGGCTTCGAGGGAACTGCCTTGATTTCTGGGTCAGTCAGTCGTGAACAAAAGCACTATACGCAAACCATTCTCACCCTCAACTTGGCCAGGATCACGGCGGCGAGGTACTGAACCTGCTCCGAGTGCCGTCGCATGGTGATGGAGCCGCCGTCGCTCTGAAGGTTCGGGTCGGCGTTGGTGCTGCGGACGATCTCACTAAGATCCTGGTCGACAATCTCCTCGAGCCACTCGATGCAGTACTTGTTGATGGCTTCGCGGCACAGGGAGTTCATGCAGGCCGCGTTGAGCATCTCCAGGCACGCCGTCTCGACCTTGCGGCTCTTCCACTTGCGCCGCATCAGGGTGCCGAGACTGGGCAAAAAGTCCTCGTTGAGAAATAGCTCTGCCGTGAGATCCGGGACGATGGGGAAGGTCGCGGCAGCAACGCAAAAGGCGACGATGTAGTCATCGTAGGTCCCTCTACGGACGCGGTCAAAGAAAAAGGTGGACAGCTTCTTTGAGCCGTCGTCGCCTGCGGCCTTGAGATAGGCCGATGTCGAAAGAGTGGCGTGGCCGCGGACTATATCTGGCTGTCTCATATCGAGATAGCACAAAACGGTGTCGACGCAGTCGCCGTCGATGACATTGCAGATCGTCTCGCTGGACGGGTCCTTCTGGCGGGCCTCATAGTCGTTGTTGAGCAGCTTGGTCAGTTCGTCGAGGTCACGGCACGTCTCATTGTCTTCCTGGCCGCCCTCCATCAAGCGGGCAAAGACGATAAGAGTCTGGTCCTCCAGCGACGGGGCCGGAGGCGCCTGCTTGGCGGTCTCTGCGGTTTCTGCCATGGAATGTCTGGCGGCAGATGGTGTTCTCAAATAAAATGTGAGAAAAGTGTCGCCTCGAAGAAGAGGGTAGTCCGGTTTTTTGAAAGGAGCAACGTAAGAGACCCAGAAGAGGAGCTGGGCTCCATGTGATGTAAATCGTCCAACGCCCCTCTATTCAGCTCTCGTGAGACCACTAGAAGCGCTAGAACTTTGCTTTTCTTAGTGGCCGCATTCCCCCCAATTACAACCGCTGATAAGCCCAGGTCCCCGCTGCTTCAGGGCGGTCCATCACGTGTTTTGGCGTTTATGGGAGTTTCCGCTAGGGGCTCATTGGTGCTCGCAGCCGCGCAAGGCACCCGTGGACGGGTCCCATCCATGTTCTACAAATGACGTCCAACAACGACTAAGATTTTCTGCATGCAGCCATAACAATAAGCTTTAGGATCACACAGTAAGGTCCTCCGAGGCCGTGATATTCGAGATCCGAGGTCCATACTTCATTTTAAGAAGCACTTGATATCGTGGCGATCGTCGCACAGACCTGACGCTATAACCACTAGCTGGCCGCTACCAAGCATCCAACTTGAGCCTCAACCTCGTCGTTGGAGACGGCGTCTTTGACTGCTTTGTCTTCCATCTCCAACAGCACAATCTACGACACCTTTCAACCCGTTCTGACCAGCAGCTGCGCAACGTCTCTCCTCTCTACGGCCTCGTAGCCGTCTCCCCAACCGACATCCCCTACACCGCGTCCGCCATTCCTTCATCATGGACGCCGTCGATGTTTCGGAGCACTACGAGGTCAACACGCGCGATGAAACTCCCTCCCTCCTCTCCATCGTCCTCGACACGAATCCTCGAGCCTGGGCTGCCCTCGGCGACGTCCTGCCCATGTCCCGCGCTATCGCTAATATCCTCGTGTTTGTCAACGCACACCTCGCCTTCAGCAACGCCAACCAGGTCGCCCTCGTCGCCGCCCACGTCGACCGCGCACAATGGCTCTACCCCTCGCCGCCCAAGGCCGGTCTCGATGCCTCCGGTGATGTCCCCATGAAGGACGCTCCCCCGACTCAAACACCACCAGCCTCGGCCAACAAGTTCCCCCAGTTTGCTCAAATCGAAGCCGCTGTCTTGGCCTCTGTGCGGAGACTCATGGACCAAACAACTGAGGCGGATCTTGCTACTACCACGACACAATTATCAGGAGCCCTAACGTTGGCCCTATGTCACATCAACAAGGCTGCGCAGGCTCTCTCTTCACCTGCCGCCAACCTCGAAGACAGCCGGAAGGGCACGAGTACAGCACCCCCCACCGTCCGTGGCCGTATCCTCGTCATCTCCGTCTCCGACTCCGAACCCTCACAATACATCCCTACCATGAACGCCGTCTTCGCCGCAGCTCACGCTCAAGTCGCCATTGACACCCTCTCTCTCACGGGTGATCCAACCTTTCTTCAGCAGGCCAGCTTTAATACAGGTGGCACATATCTCGCCGCGACCCATCCACAAGGCCTTCTAACCTACCTCATGTTTGGTCTCATTGCCGATACGGAAGCTCGCGAGGCTCTCGTTGCGCCGACTCACGATACAGTCGATTTTCGAGCGGCGTGTTTCTGCCATGGCCGAGTTGTCGATACGGGCTTTGTGTGCTCCATCTGCCTCAGCATCTTTTGCGAACTGCCAGAGAATTCGGAGTGCCTTACATGCGGCACGAAATTGTCGCTGGGCAACTATGGCGCTAAGCCCGCCGTTGTACCCCGAAAGAAGAAGAAGAAGAGAAGAATTGTCAATGGGGGCTCGCGTGAGGAGACTGGGAGTGCGACAGGGACCCCTCGTCCTTGATGAATCGCCACTTTGTATAATAGACCACTAAAAATAATGATGACCTACAATGATAAAGGCAGGATAATGCACATTCAAAACTACATATGAGCCTCATCAACACCCGGAGACATCACTCCGGTCAGGGACAAGGTAAAGCATTATGGGCATGGAAGACTTGACTTACGCTTCTAGGTGAAAATCGAAACAGGAAACAGTTCTAGGGATAGAGGGTATCACTTTTTATCTAATTCATAGAAAAACATTTGGACGACCATGACACTCCACGAAAACCACAACTTGCTTGATGCCTCACCCAAACCTTCCGTCCTGTGCCAACCACGGCCACCAGCCCAGTATTCCAATCCCAAGGCTTCGATACAACTTTAGTCAAGTCGAACCTTTCGTCCGCCCTTGGCAATCTTAGCACCTTCCGGAAGTCGGGACATGGTGCACACAGGCAGCCTCTCCGAAGCTCCCATCGAGGCGAGAGCAAACGAGTCTGTGTTGTGGGCAAAGTAGAAGTAGTAGCCCGTATGCGTCTTCTTGACCACCATGATACCAATGGCGCCAGCCGAGTGGCAGTTCTTCACACCTGGGTGATTCATGAAGTCATCGGCAATGAAGGACTCCATGATGGCATCTTCATCGTCATCCTGGATATCGACACCGCCACGGCCGCGCCTTGTCCCGTGATATATCCTCTCAGCGCACCGTTGGGAGGCCATCGTAGTAGCCATGTGCTCTCCTGTGCCGCTTGTTACGGCAGCAACGGTGACTTTATCATCGTCGTTTTCATCACAAGGAACAACTGCAGTACCAACTCCCACCAGAGCTGCTGGCCCCAAGCGACCTCGGTGCTTCATTCCGATGCCACCTGATGACGATCCAGCGGCAATGTGGCCCCGCTCATCAATCGCGATGGCACCAATAGTGTCTGTGATGAAGTCCTCGTTCCCAGTCTGTGACCGGGAGCTGTCCTCTGAGGCTTGAGAGTGGCGTTGTACTCCCTCAACTGCGCTTCGGGGTCGCTTAACCCCTCGAGGACTTGCAGATCGTTTTTGACCGGTTTCACGGTCCCCAGTGCCAAGAAGTTTGGCCGGCGTCTGCGGCGACGTCGAGCCATCCCGATTTGATGTGTGGTCTTGATGCTTTTGGTGCGAGTCCGTCTTCACTGCATTCTCCAGTGTGGCAGGCTTTTCTTCTTTCACACTTCCTTGGTTAGGTGACCCAGGCTTTTTGGACACGGGTTTAGAACGAAAGGGCGATGGTGATGCACCCTGCGCACCGCTCATAACTCCAGCGTAGCTCGGTGACAGCCTCTCGGGAGTTGCCCGGACAGAGGATCGGCTCACAGTAGGTGCAGAAGCACCCATTGCTCGAAAGTAGCTGGTAGCTGCAGAATTGTCCGTCGAGTTTGTCGTCTCCTGAGTTGGTGTGCCCATGTAAGGAGAGTCAGGTTGCCCTTCATTCCAAGTACCAGCCATGATTGCTGCTCTGTGGTCTCGGGGAAACGATTGATGCGGTTTTGGTGTCGGTGCTGTGTCGTACTGACATGGAAGACATCCAAGATTGGTCTCACTAACCTCTGGTGAGGAGGCCCTGGGCTCTTTTCCTTTTATCTCGGCTCGCTTCAGGTCTTCTTGCCATCGGAGGAATCGATCTCGAGCATTCTTGGAAACCATGTACTCGTTTGGATATGTAGTCAGACCATGTTCCTCGGCAAAAGCCCTAGCACCGTCTCCAACAAGGGCATTTGGCGGAACTCGGCGAAGACTAAGCGGCCTGTTGCTTTTGTCGAGAATGAGTTTGGCAAGAGATATTGGATTCCGAATATCTGGGGCAATATTAGTCAGAGAATTAATCGAGATTGACCCTCAAAGACGCACTTGGGACAGCACCACAGGCGCCACTGCGGCCCAGGTGGTCGACAACGGTGGCATCACATTCAACGATGCCATCGATGGACAGATTGGAACCATAGCCAGCGTTGGTGATTTCCTTGTCCTCAAGGATTCGCAAGGAGGCTTCAATTGCCTCAGTTGCTGTAGCGCCAGCCTTGAGAAACCTCATGCCCATCTCAGCAGCTCTGGTATCATTAGTCCAAGACGACAAACGGACCAGGGCGGCTGTCACTCACGCAACACAGGCCTGGAGGTGGATGTGCTCATTTTGGTGGCTGTGAAATCCTGCTCCTGCATGGACAAAGATCGCAGGCACTGTCTTTGGTCTCTGCCCGATCCGCAGCACACGGTCAAGTGCACCGTCGGTGCCGAGGGGGGTGAGTTCCGACGAGTAGGCGGTTTTATCATCGCGGCAGTCGGACATTCTTGGAGGAATTCATGGGGTAGAGAAAGGATAGTGAACGGGATGCAACGAGAGTAAGTTGACGAGTATGAGGATGCGAATTAGAGGAGGTCGAGCTGGTGTCTGGGAACGTATCCCGGCGTAAGTGTGCTGATGGAGAGATGCGTAGGAGATTCGAGGGTTGGAGTAGAAAGCAATTTTTGGAGGAGTCGAAGACGATGAGAATAAAGTAGCCTCCACTTACGGGGACCCAGCAAGTGCGAAGCAGTATTGATGTATTCACCTTCCTTGGCTCAATGGGCCATGGAATGACTTGAATGGAAGCAGCGCTCAGGCGAAAATGCAGGGATAATTGATTGAAGCCTCTAATTAGGTAGGTACTCTTAAATAAGGCATCCGCTAATAATAGTGCTTAAGCCTTCACCAGCTACATCTAAGAGCTAGCAAGAATAACTCAGCAAGCGGGCCAATGCATAAGAAGGAACACAATACCTTGTTCAGCCAGCGGATGTCGTTTGCTTTTCCGTGGAAACTCACAGCTCAGCCGTGGTGCATCTCCAAAATGACGTCGCCTCTAGATAGAAACCACACTGAAGCAACCCCGGTTATCGCAATAACGAGGCCCACAGCTCCAGCCAAACGGCGGGGCAGGACCACTTGTGCACAGCCGCATGCTCAAGCCTCACCTCAAGCTGGGAGCTTCGCAAGGCACGCAACGTAATTCCACCCAACTCAACGACCACCGCCGTCGCCGCCCATCGCATTACCTCACGCGCGGCACAACTCCCGGACTCGTTCTACTTGTCTCTCTGTGTTGACGTGCGCTTGATCACGCACTCTCACCCATCATGGCTAACCAAACTCCCGCCGTTGTCATGGACAAGCAAGTCTCACCTATCCCAGTCCCCGCACTGACGACGACAGCTAACCTCAGCTCACCAGCGGCACGGGTTTCTCCAAGCTAGGTCAGTCTCCAATGCTGATGCTCCCAATCCTGCCGACTTCGCTTGAACTGCTTGCTGATACATGGTACAGGCTTCGCCGGTAACGATTCGCCCTCCTTCGTCTTCCCAACTGCGATCGCAACCAAGGGGCCAGCTGGCGGCGCTGGTGGTTCTGGTTCAGGACGCCCAGCCATTGCGAACAAGCCTTCTTTCCTCACCGGAGGTGCTGGACCAGGCAGCCACTTGAGTGCGAAGAGGGGAACCGAGGATCTCGATTTCTTTATTGGCGATGAGGCGATATCAGCCGCGGGTGGACCGGGTAGGCTGCTCTTGTGCCCCTGAGAAATCGAATCTGACTGAAGAATCCAGGATACGGCATTCACTATCCCATTCGACACGGTCAAATAGAGAATTGGGTATGCACGCCGAGGCGTCCGATGTGAGCTCAAACTGACCGCCTCCAGGACCACATGGAACGGTTCTGGTCCAATTCCATTTTCAAATACCTCCGAGTCGAGCCCGAAGACCACTACTTCCTCCTCACCGAACCCGTGAGCACCTTGCGCCCTACGCCGGGTCCGAGACAACGTACTGATTAGAATAGCCCCTGAACCCGCCCGAGAACCGTGAGAATACCGCCGAGATTTTCTTCGAGTCCTTCAACTGCGCTGGCATGTACATTGCTGTCCAGGCTGTCCTCGCCCTGGCTGCTTCCTGGACATCCTCAAAGGTCCAGGATCGATCGCTGACCGGAACGGTTATTGACTCTGGTGATGGTGTCACTCACGTCATTCCCGTCGCTGAGGGTTATGTCATTGGATCCTCAATCAAGTCGATCCCCATTGCCGGTCGAGACATCACCTACTTCGTACAGTCCCTGCTGCGAGATCGCGGTGAGCCCGACTCTACGCTCAAGACGGCGCAGGAGATCAAGGAGGAGTACTGTTATGTGTGTCCTGATATCGTCAAGGAGTTCGCCAAATACGACCGAGACCGCAGCCGATTCGCTCAGCACGTCGTGTCGCACCCCAACGGCCGTCAGGTCACAGTCGATGTCGGTTACGAGCGTTTCCTAGCCCCTGAAATCTTCTTCAACCCCGAGATCTACAGCTCCGACTTCCTGACCCCTCTCCCCGTTGTTGTCGACGGCGTCATTCAGCAGTCACCCATTGATGTCCGACGAGGCCTCTACAAGAACATTGTGTTATCTGGAGGAAGCACTCTATACAAGGATTTCGGACGACGATTACAGCGAGATATTAAGCAGCTAGTGGATGCCAGAATTCGGGCCAGCGAGGTCCGCAGCGGTGGTGCCCGAAGCGGTGGTCTGGATGTGCAGGTCATTACCCACAAGCGACAGCGACACGGTCCCTGGTTCGGTGGCAGTCTCCTGGGCCAGACACCCGAGTTCCGATCGTACTGTCACACCAAGGCAGAGGTAAGATGAACTATTGAGCTCACATGCAACAATGGCTGACGAATATCTGCAGTACCAAGAATATGGCCCCAGCATCGTACGGAGATTCGCTCTGTTGGGTGGACCTGGTGGTTCTTAAAGCAAGGCTCTTTTAGCTCATAGACGCTTCAAGAAACTTCGCAAAACCATAACTGAAGTCCACAATGAGGGTTCTCGCAAGCGCTTTGATGTGAGGTCTTCAGGGCAAGGGGTTCGTTCCGGGGTAGGCTCAAGATTCGATCTGGTTTCTACTGTGGGTGCAACGGTGAGGCGCTCGAGGCGCAAAAATCTCAATTGACAATTATGCCTAAGCGGTGCAACTATAGGTGCAAGAGATGGCAAGATGGTGGCAAACCTTGAAGAGTTACTTAGTCGTTTTCAAAAACAACATGTTCCCAAAGTTGTGCACTCCCCTCGGTCGTTTTGGGGACGCTCAAGGCGATGTGACATGTGCTGGCCCATTTTACTGAAGGCACACATATTTTGGCGAAGAAACTCGGCTGGTTTATTGGCCGAGTCTCCAGAACAAGGATATTCATCCTTCAACTTTTTTAGACCAGAAAGGCCTGCCTACATAAGCGATGCAGCCAAGCTCGGTGACATATCTCGTCAAACGGTGCCTGGGCGTTCTAGATGCTTGAGGCTGCATATCAGATGACATCCTTTCCTTCCAGACGTTTGACGATGTTCCAGACGGGGCTTGGTGGCTGGAGGAGATGGGAGGGGCTTGCAGAAGGGTTGCACTCCTCTTGCAATGGAGGGTTTGGTCTCCGATATGGCATCAACTAGACTATGTTGAGGGTCCGTCCACAAGTTCCCGCGGTTTGACTCGAAATCCGACAAACTAGGAATAGCAGATACGGATTGTCGCTCGGGCTGACCGAAAGTAACCACATCCCATTACTCGATGTGATAAGCTAGTCGCGATGGTGATGTTGTCTTCCGAGCACCAACGCGTCACATCTAATTCTCGGCTACGCCGGTACCTGACTTGCTCGCCATGTACCTAAATAGGATGGAGCAGGGACAGCCAGTTTTTCTTTTTTTCATTAGAACTATTTGAGACGCAATGAGAAGTCGCATCTTCAGATTTGAGAGAGGTCAGAATCTTGGTGGGGGGGGAAAAAAAAGCTCCATTGCGATACGGAGGCAGCTCTCAAAGGGTTTGTCCGCGAGTTGAGTTCGTACCCGATGAGTTTGATCGACGAGTCGGTTTTTCTAATACCCAAATATCCTTGACTGCCCAGAGGCTTATGGAGCCGTACCTGATGGTGGGTAGCTAATAGATACTTTAATATCTAGTAAATTTAGCTATTGCTTAAGTATTTCGTCTGGCTAACTTCTAGCGGCAATTCCCTATTGGTTTGAGGTACGCCCCACAAGCCGCTGGCCAGTCAAGGAGATGTTTGGAACTGAGGTGTATGTTTGGGTACTGCGGTTTTTCACTGCGATTTTAACCCCTCCCAAGGGCTTGCATTCTGATCCATACTGGTCTTGGAAGATGGTACAGCACATGAGTGGCGCTGGTGTGGACGCCACGCACGTGGTTTCGGCGTGGTCGACGACGTCGAACGATGCGCCCAGTTAGAGTTTGGGCCGGCGGGATCCGGGCTTGTCAGTTGAACCTCGGCGGGGATAAAGAAATCCGGACTGAGGTATGTGTGTGTGTGTGGAGTCTATGATCTGATGAATTTGGAGACGGTACTACTGAAGGTCGAGGAAGAGATGTTGATGGAGGCATGGTAAGTAATAGGGATTTTTAATATGTGATTCTAGTTGGTTAGTTAGTTAGGTCAGGACCACGTTCATGTCAGATTACCTATGATATTAGACATTCAAGTCTAAGCGCAGATGAAAACACTAGCAAGTAGTTGCTCTCAGAATCTAGCAGTTATCAAGGCAGCAAATGTCACAATGCGAAAGAGTCAATCAAGTCTGGGAAAATCGGAATCTTGTTCCGTTATTGATCCTGTGGTAACTCATTCCCAACCCAAGGCTATACACAAAACGTGTAACCAATATCAATCTGGCTACTGCTCAACAACACCGCCGTAAATCCGAAACATCAACTCCCGCCCAAACTCCTCTCAATTTGGTTGTGGGCGTGCTTTAGTTGCACCGCCCAAAAGATAGCCGCGCGCTTATCGGCTGGTG
>JABFFE010000261.1:0-24316 GCA_013623625.1 Fusarium setosum | reverse complement strand
TAGCTAGAATTAAACTAGCGCGCCTTGTGGGCAAATTTAAGGGCTACCGCGGCTCTGAACCACTGAGCCTCAGAGGTATATTAATACTCTATTTCAGTAGTTCAACCACTTCTCTTAGCAGTTCTATTCCCACAAGCTGTCGTTCTCTAGGAAGAGTGCAGATGGCGAGTCGACCATCAGCGATGTCATTAGCCAAATCCCAGAAACGATTCCCGGCATGCGATCGGTGCCGTACGCAAAAGCTCAAGTGCTTGCGTAGCGAACAAGAACAGGACATGTCATGCAAACGATGTTCGCAGGCACAGATCCAGTGCACAACGTCCAACAGACGAAGCCCAGGCCGCCCACCGACTCGAGCGGACAATCAACTCGTCTCGCCAGGTCTCGCCAGGTGGCCGAGCTCTGAGGTGACACAACACTATGATTATCCTGGGAATCTCCATCAACACGAGAATAATCAGTTGCTATTTGGCGACGTACACACTCTCTCAACCATTCTTAGCGAGTTCAGCTCCTCGCCCGAGTACTCCCTTCATACATTCGATCCCGAGTCATTCTTGGACCCTTTCATAGGGTATCCACTGTCGCCACTTCTTTCGGCTCGAAATAGCCCGACGGAGAATCCCCCACCGAGCCACCACCCATCAGACAACGGTCAACCGAACGATCCTCAAATACGACTTACATCCCTGCAACACAACCTTTCGACGAAACTAGCGCAGCTTAAGGCATTGGATTGGGATATCCGCAAGTCCCTGGACCTGAAATGTCTCTGTTTAGCCGACTCACGTCCTGATCCACCGGCAGGGGACCATCTCGCCGAGATTTTCGAGTTGATGGGAGAACTGCAAGCTCTCTTGACACATACAGGTGCCAAAAAGCGGTCAGATCCGCCTGGGCCTGCGAATGAACCATGGAACTCGCGTGTTACACTGACACTTACTGCCGTGTCATGCTATTTACACATATGTTCTCTCTACGATTGCGTCTTCTCTAGAGTTCTAGGTCAGTCAGGCAATGAACCATCTATCAAAGACTTGATTCTCAGCCCGCCACTACGATTTTCCATGGCGGGAACCATCATCACAACAGAAAAGAACATGGTTGGGCGTTTATTTATGCAATTGATGGTGGCTAAAATCCTCCCTATAGAAGCTGCACTGGGCATACCTTCAAAGCTACGCATTTCAGAAGAGTCAAGCATGGAAGCTCAGCAAATGCCGATCCAATATCTGGGCGAAGACAAGATGGAGGCTTTGTTGAAGACTTTGCAGGAACTAGATCCCCCAGAGTACGGGTTTGAAGGCGAATATTCTATTTCAAACACGGTCAAGCATAAAATGAGACGAATCTTGGAGGAAACTTAGCTTTACGAATGAACCAAGTTTAAACAAAATAAGTGTCCGGTGTGAATTACTCTGTGCTCATTACTGTTGGAATTGACCATAAAAACTACAAGGCGCCATTCGAACTTGGAGTAGGTGGGAATTGGCCGTGGCGATGCAAGGCCCGGTGTAGCTCTGCCCAGCTCTTTTAGCCTCTTCCTTATCCACTGCCTACCTACATTCACTAACTTCGCCCCATCTTGAATACTATCTGGTTCTCATGGAGTCCTCGTGTCTGGTGGGCACCTTACGGCATCCGCGGGTCACAGTTGTTTCTTCCAAAAATCATGAGTCCTGGGTGTTCGCCCGTGTTCCCCAGGTCCGGCTCCGCGCAAGCGGCCGCTGTCAAAATCGTCTTACCATTTCGGAGGCCGGCGAGTGATTGTTTTGCTACTGCGTTGCTTGATCAAGGTCGGGAATTAGAAAGTCTAAATGACCTGATATTCTTACTACGTGTGATGGGTAAGTAAAAACTCCCGGGCTAAGGGGTGTTGAAAAAACACTGGAATGGCCAAGGTGAGGACCACCAAATCGTTCCGGTGTTTTTTGACACCCCGAGGCCGAGCAAGTAGTATAGAGACCCACAAGAAGCTCTAGATAATCCTTTTACGGACAAGTTGTTACAAACCTCCAGTATTTTTGACAGCCGAAGCCGACAGTCGAGCCCGAGCCCCCTCACAATTGATGCCGGCGACGATCTCCCGGGCCGGGCCACCTAAGGACCAAGAAGGGTCGCAGGGCGCACACGAGACGTATGAGACAACCCTGGCGCCTACATACGGGGGTGCTATCTGTAATGCGCGGCTGCCGGCAACTTGCCTCGGCGGAAAGCATAATTAGTGAAACTATCTAGCCGTGAATAATACTGGGCAATAATGCTGGTATTAAGCGCCCGCAGCGGTTACGGGTCTTGTCAACTGCCGATGCTGGGCGGCACTTGGCTCCGGCAGCTTGCGAAATTAGGTGACCCCTTAGCCCCGTCCAAGAAGCAAGTTTTGTTCCGGCACCTGCGCATCGGGAGCAACGGCAGCCCCTGGTGGCATCGTTTCAAACGCAAGCGGCAAACAGTCACGATCGTACAGAGCATCCTTGCCACTTTGAACCCTCCGAAGGGATAATTGCAAGAGCCTTGTTTTTCTCCAGGGGAAAGGATTACGAGATTGTGTCGTTGAATCCCGCCAAGCCTAGGTAATGGGATAGCTGCCTGACGACAGATAATGCAGCAGTTGGGTTACGACATCAAGTGTATCGTTCCTCTAGCAACGTCGCAGTAGGCGTGGCATTTTCGTTCAATTTTAATCGACACAATTTCGGCCTGCAAATAGCTGTAGTATTGTGTGTACAACCTCTGCTCTTGGTTTCGGACTTGTACGCAAAGTCGAGTCGATCATCACACGCCGTACGCTCTGTCATCACTATACAAAGAGTTGATGCAATATGGTTGTTTCAATTTGCATGGCCCTGGGACGATGAAATACCTATATTGTGCAGATACCGTGTTCTTTTGCTGATGCGTTTCCTCCGATTTCCTCTAAGGGTGGCAGAGTTATGATACCTATGATTGTTTCAATGTTCCGCAGATCCAGATGTCTTTCGTCTTCCCCTCTCCCCTCACCTTTGTGTTCCCCCGAGAAAGTAACATGGTAGACTTGAGTTGCATGAGGCGTTTATTCCGCAAATACGGCAATCAATGAATGTAGTATTGGCAGTGGCTCATCCCGCCATGCTTGTTGCTATATCCAGCCTAGCTAAGGAACGTCGACGAAGAACTAGTGTTCCGACAAAACCTAAATTACTGATTAATTCAGGCACGAACTCCTAGCACGGCTTCCATTCCACCCGTAAGAACCGAGCTCTTCTCTTGTTCGACGTGGTCTGCTGAATAGGCTCTATACTTGACGTCGGTCAAGGATTTGGCTGTGACCTTCGAGCCGTCAGCATCGACGAATACCACGTCATCCCCAGGACGAAGCAGATAAGCAATCGAGTATCTGTGGCCCTCGTCGCTGGCGCGGCCATCTCTCACTACCCGGTGGACACACGAGTACAACGTCTTGCCTGACAGGAAACGAAGCGCATCGCCGACATTGATCACGGCCTCATTCTCCCGAGGCTCGACCCACTCCCACTGACCGGTGCTGGGTTCGACGACCTGAAGGCCCCACTGATCACTGAAGAGGACTGTGAGGGATCCCAGATCCGTGTGTTTCTGGTGGGTGAGCCTTCCAGGGTAGCTAAGCATGGCGAGGATGGTATCAGAGGACTTGGTATGGTCATGGTACTCCATGAACTGGCCGGGTACGCCCAATGCCCGGGAGTAGCAGTAGAGAAGCACGTCAACTACACGTTCACATGTGGCCACGTAGTCAGGAACCAGAGTCCCAGCTTTCTTGAAAACAGCTGGCAGCGTGGCAGCGAGGTTGGTTCCCAGCTCGTGGGTGGATATCTATTTTACAAGTCAGCGATGAGTAAGCACAGCATGTTACACAACTCAAGAAGACCTACAGCAAGATGCTCAAACGACTCGTCAGGGCTGTTTGGGTCGACGGCGGTAAAAGTGCCCTTCTTGACGTACCTTGGAAGGACAGTCAGCGGTAGATCATCTACCTTTGCCAGTCTACTTACCCTCGAGTAGACTTGCCTTTGCTGTCAAGCAGCTTGACAGCCTCGGGCTGCCCAAAATATTCTTCCATGACCCTGAGAAGGTCCCTCTTCTGCTTGGGCAGATGAGCTGCACCGCTGTTGGTGAAATCTAGATAAAAGAAACCAGCAGTGCGGCTTGCCTCCATGAGCCTGTCAGTCTCCTTTGCATCCCGTCTTTCAAGAGCAGAGAAGTTGATTGTCTCAATAGAGGCGGTGGGAATGTTGTTACGGGTAGCAGAAGGCATTGTGATGATATAAAACGGTTACGGTGTCGTCTTGCAAAACTGTGGCGATGATTGTGAATGTGATGAAAAGCGTGAAGATTCGACTGATAGATTCTGGGCCCAACTTTTGTTTAAATAACCAGGCAGTAGTAAGAGGTATTAACCCAGGCGGCTCGCTGCCAGAAGGCTAGGGAGACCTGCAACTCATTGGAAATAATAAAATTGTGTAATACAGCACTAAAAGCCGTCTTCTGCGGTCTTCGTAACTCTTCTTCCAATTCCTTCCTGGGCCGAGTCGGATTGCAACAACATGCCATCTGCATCGTAGAGAGAGGACCGATACAACATAATTACGTAATGCGGTCAATATTCCCGATCTCAGAACACAGGGGTATATATTAGGTATTGGAGGGGTTCACGGCCATTAGTTTCTAAATGCCGACAGTAATTACCTTGGATTCGGGATTAAGGCCTTGATACTTGTGACCCGAGGTAACTCAGGTGATGATCGTGGTATTCATACGGATCCAGTTCTCAGCCAAGACCGTTGTCGATCCTCCTACGGATAGGAATGGCCTGACTTGTAAATACCCTGCGATGTATACTAATCCTTGCCTAATATGAAACCTACGACGAACTCCCGTGAGTGGGCCTAGAAGCACGGGGAAGGCCTATTGTGCGTTAGTTATGAAAACCAGGGCAAGATATCTATATCGGCATTTCTTTGATCTCGGCAGATGTCAGAAGGGCAACGGGAGTATCCTCGAGACGTTGCCACGAGCGACACGGGTCAAATCTAGGTTTGCAGGGCACACAGAGATGGGTTCATGGTGAATAGGTGCTAGGCCATGGGTCGAAAGCTAATGAAACATAAAAGAACTCACCGAGAAAGAGCTAACGGTACACCGATTTGCAAAGCTCTTCGCCATACTTTGCACCGTACATACCTCCGAACAGCCATTTAGCTAAAGATAGAAAGGAGCAACAATTTCCGAAGTTACTGGAGGCACGATGTGATCGTACGATACCAGTCTACGGGCGCACCCGCGAACTGTCAAAACTTTTAGTGCACACCGCTAAATGTGGTGTAGAGTGAGTGGGTGTGTGGGTGTGTGAAGTCACGCTCACGTACAGCAGCAAAAGCACCATGGACGACTGTAAGGCAGACTTGCCCAAGACGACTTTTTTACAATTTTGTGGTTGCTTCTGGTTGCCCTTTAAGCTTCCTCATTGGCTTACACAACTCGTTGTACATCAAGTCTCGTGTAAGCAAATCCTGCCAGTGTCTCGGATGAAAGCATACTGTTCAATCATGCATGTCTTCATATATAGTATAAATAGGCTTAGACGCACCACTTCATGTTTCCCCCTTTGCTATCCTACACTGCCACAGCCGTGATACGCACCCTCTGCCACCTCCCTCTCATCCCTACCTTGAATCATTCATTTCGTTCTCCTCCCGCAAACCATCCGACCATGGCTATTTTCTCCTTGCTCTTGTCGCTCTTGTCACCCTGGACTCCCTTGGCTGGGCTCTTTCTCTTATTGCTGTTCTATCTGATCCCTTACTTCTGGACTTACAGACATTTGCGATCCATTCCAGGACCGTTTCTAGCCCGGTTCTCAAATCTTTGGCTCATGTACATCTGTCGCCGATCCAAGCGTTCCTACACCGTGTATGATCTTCACGAACGCCTGGGACCTGTTGTCCGTATACAACCGGATCACATTAGCGTCGTTGATGAAAAGGCCATCAACCTCGTCTATGGCCACGGGAACGGCCTGGAGAAGTCGTACGTTCCCTGCAGTGATTTGGTAGAACCACCACTAAGCAAGCTCAGGTCCTGGTATGACTCGTCTATTTCTCTCACCCGTAGCATCTTTACTGCCAGAAAACGCGCCGAACACGCCCGGAAAAGGCGTTACATTGCCCACAGCTTTGCTCCAAAGTCTGCTCGTGCCGCCGAGGCCTGTGTTGCCAACAAAGTAGAGATCTTGGTGCAGAAATGGGATGCCATAATTGATAGAGAACGTCAGCACGACGGATTTGCTAAACTGGAATGCAGGCGATGGTTCACGTATGTTACTAGAAGCTAAGATATGGGCACTCAGCTAATTTGATGATCAGATACATGTCTTTCGATATCACTGGGGATCTACTTTATAGTGAGCCGTTCGGGATGCTTCAAAATGGCTCTGATTTAGCCAAGGTCCAGAAAAGCCCGGGTGACAAGGTGTCCTACGTGTCGATGATGGAAAGTCTTGCGCACAGGAGCGCCGCTGTCGCCACCTTAGGGATTTTGCCCTGGCTGAAGCCTTACGCACGCTATCTTCCTGACCCCTTCTTCCACAACGGAATGGATGGATTACAAAACCTCCTGGGAGTAACATCGGCTCATGTCAAAAAACGTATGGCCGGCACTCAGAAGGTAGATCACCAAGACTGGCTTTCACTGTTGCTACGAGGACGAGACGACAAGGGAGAGCTGCTCAAGTTCGAAGAGGTCACTTCCGAGTCACTGACGCTGTTCATGGCAGCGATAGAGACTGTCAGCAATACTCTTGCCGCAATGATGTACTACCTGGCAAACTCACCCTCTTCTCTTCAAAAGTTGCAGACCGAGCTGGATTCTGTCGCTGCGCCAGATGCCGTTGTTTCTTTTGAACGAGTTCGAAATCTCCCATATTTGGATGCCGTCATCAATGAAACTATGCGACTTCATAGTGTTCTCGGTATTGGGCTTCCTCGCGAGATCCCCCCAGACTCGCAGGGCCTTTATTTCAATGGATATTTCTTTCCTCCGCGAACTATCCTGAGCGTCCCTATATACACGATCCACCGCTCCAGGAACATTTGGGGACCGGATGCTAATGAGTTCCGACCAGAGAGATGGGAGAGTCTCTCGAGCCGCCAAAGGACTGCCTTCATTCCATTCGGCCACGGTCCAGCAGGATGTGTAGGACGCAACCTTGCCGAAGTGGAGATGAAGATTATTGCAGCAACCCTGATCAGGAGGTATGTCTTCTGTATGGAGGATTGCAAGATAGGTTCTACAGAGGGGACCACTCGCAAGCTTATTGCAGTCAATATCGGAATCAAGCATCGACAAGAGAAGCCGCTGTGAGGTTTGTGGAGAGGCAGGCACGTGCTTTCTTCATGTTTCAGTCGGTTTTTTTCGAAGCAAAGGTTGTTTTTATAAATCTTCATAAAGATCATTCTCTTTTTTTAACCCAATTTCTCATATTGTGCTTTCACCGTGTAAACAAGGAGATTCCAAATAATTTGTTGCCATCAAATGACTTCGCGTCAGAGTAATCATCCTGCCTCTGCCTACTAGGTAACTTGCCAACAATGAAATTATTAAGTGGTCTTTTCTTCCACTTGACCGTAGATCTCACAATATGTCGGCATTCCAGTCCAATTTTAGTCTAGGCGCAGTACCTTTTTGGCCAGATTGCATATGTCATGGATGAAATGAGTATATTGTTACGTAGCGGCCATTATCTGCCATGTCGATGGGAACAACAAAGGGACTATTCATGAGAAACGTAATTGTGGACAAGGATGATTCCCTTAAGGTAGCCTTTTATCCCTATGCCGGCTTTGAATACAAAGAGATAGAACCTAGGTTCTTGAAGTAACGGGTTATATGTAATAAGCACTGGGCTCTCTATCAGGAGCAGGAATGGCTGGAAATTCTACGCATTCAGTGAAGATATCAGTGCACATCGGGATAGTTACTTATCAAGATAAAGGTGGCACTGACTGTTCCAAAACAAAGTGTAAGACCCCGGCGCTAGGTGATTGTGCGGTGGAAGACTCGTGGCATAATCACGGGTCCCGGAGATACGACATATCGGGTTCCGCTACAGACTCGCAGTAACCTGTCGAGCATGGCCCAGTTCGCCAGCGATAGTCTTGGCTGCCCGAGCACCTTCTTCAATTGCACCGTCAATAAAGCCTCGCCAGCTCAAAGCCCAGTCCCCACTGGCAAACAGAACATTCCCCTGGCGTTCTCGCAGTGCCTCTAGATACTTGAAGCTAAAGTCAGGCCGGAATATGCACCATGTGCCACGTGAAAGCGGATCTGTAAACCAGTTGTGCCAGACCTGGGATGCCTATTAATCACGACACCTTGCTGTCCGAGAATAAAGGACCTCTTACCACTTTCTTGACCTTCATCTCGTGGACCTTCTGCGCTTCTTGGAGCATGTCCTGGCCATCTTTCTTGGGATCCAGCGGTGCATTGCGGGCGAAATACACAAGGTGTGTGTTGCCCGCTGGAGTGAGCCCATCACCTTTGGCGGTGACGACGCGAGAGTCGCTCGGTCCGGTTGCAACCCACGATCTCAGGTTGGCACCTTCAGCCTCGAAGTGGTACTTGGCTCCGAAGCCGATGTGTCCCTCCTGGGATGCCTTGACCTTGGCCTCGGAGAGTGGTGGATCGAACTTGATCTCGTGGAGAATGTTCAAAGGGCTTGTGCACACAAAACGCTTCCCAGCGAACTTCTCATCAGAGCTAGTCGAGAGTACAACAAAGTTTCCGAGGTCTTGCACCGACGTGAGGTGCGTACCAAATACGTAAGAAAGATTACCGGTAGCTAGAGACTCCTCAAAAAATGCACGAGCAAACTCTGACTGCCCAACCGCAATCTTGTACGTCTCAGTCAGGTCGTAGAGGCCAACAGTTGTGTATCCGGAGAGTGCCCACCATCTCAGAATATCGAGGAAACCCGTGGTCTCCATGTCGTTGCCAGAGATGGCAGCGAGCATAGCCACCAAGATGGCCAGGTCCATGTCATTCAGCCTGTGTCGTATCTGATCTATGCGCTCAGCTGCGGAGAGCTTCTCATACCCAGCTACGTCAGAGTTGAAGTGAGGATCGTGGGGGTATGGCATAATCTGTCGACCCATCTTGCCGTCGACATTGCAGAACTCTTCAAACGCCTTTGAAACGATCGCCTCCTGCGGGAGAAGACATTGAGTTAGTTATTAACGTTTCGTCGTGAAATCCAGTAACATGCCTCATCTTCTTTGCTCATATTCTTAGTCCTGCTGTTTTCTGTAGCCGTGAAATAGTTACAGCCTACATCGTCGTCGTTGCTATTGAGAAGCTTCGTGAAGCCATAGCGAGATATCTCACGGTAGACGTGCGGCTGTTGCCAGTGAATCCAGGTACCTCCCATCTCATACAAGTGGCCATCGACATTGGCCGTATAGGTGCGGCCGCCAACGCGGTCTCTAGCTTCGAGGAGAAGGACCCTGTAGCCTATGCATTATCTGGGTGTTAAATCTGCTATGTAAGAGATTTGTCCAGTGAAAGCGGCATACCAGAAAGTGTGAGGTCGCGACACGCCGTCAACCCAGCGTAGCCAGCGCCCAAGACGACCACGTCAAAGATGTCGGAGACCACGGAAGGAATGTTTCTGGGAGGAGAGATGACTGCAGTACAGTGCAGCCCCTGCTGAAAGGCGTCGATTTCTTTGTACAAGAAGCCATCGCGTGTCGTCATGATTGCGGCCAGGAAGTAAAGATGCTGTGTTGACTAAAGATATCTAGTTAGTGCTCGATGGAGCAATGGAGACCAAGTGTCGGCCGCTACTGAACGTATAAATACTTGAAGAGGACCAAGGGTCTCCGGATCTTTAGAAACACGGAAGCAGATAAGGAAGGGTCACCAGGTTGAAATGTATTGCCCATGAGCGGAAGGCAAAACGAGCACCCCTGCCGCTACTGGAGTATTTCCAAAACGGGTAAGTTAAATGAGACCCCTTATCTATGCTAACCAATGCCAACAGTTTGAACTTCCCCGCAATTCACTGCGACCTAGATTGATCTCTCGAGGAGGACGCAAAACCTTCCTAGATGGGTTGGTCCAGGGAAACCTAGGACAAGTAGAAAGGAGGAGCCATCCATGCTTCCCCAAACCCGGTTCATACATCCTCATCATTCTTCAACCTTTCTTTCCCACATCTCTTCTCATCAATCAACGGAGTCAAGAACCCAAAATGGCGACTGATGAAGACAAAATGTCCATTGGCCGTGATGAGTGCGAGGGCCAGAGTCACAAAGTACACCTTGCCGAGCCCAGTCATGAGGTTTTGCCCAGAGTATACAACCTCTGGACAGGTGAGTAGAACATGATTACATCCTCTATCCCTCTTTGACTACACGTGCTAATAGATGCCGCGGTCAAATGCAGCCAGCGCTTACCAAGTCCTGATGATGGCAAGCTGGACTTGCAATATTGTCCTCTACAGTACTGTTTTCGACCTCGGCGGCCCAATGATGTTGATATACTCAACGTATGTCAACCAAACCCGGTGTATATGATAACAAAATGCAGCGCTGACTGGGGCGGGTGATAGGATAATCGTCACCATCGGACAATGTCTGATGATGGGATCACTGGCTGAGCTATGCTCTCTTTGGCCCTACTCTGGAGGCCAACAGTAGGTTGTCCTTTTGCCTTTATGTCTTGAACGAGACACTGACACTACGACTGCCGCCCAGGGCCTTTACAAAGTACCTTGCTCCTCCAAGGTCGACTTAGTACCCTTTGAACATCGGCCCCTACCGTTAGCTAACCACTCAGCAGCATCCGTCGATTCCTATCCTACATGATAGGATGGACCGTCCTTATTGGCGAAATAGCCACTGCAGCTGGTTGCGCCATGAACAATGCGCAAATAATTGCCGATGATTCAGATGAGCAACCCAGACACTGAAATCACAGTCAGATCTCTGACCCCTAGTGCCTTGCTGATGCTAACCCCTCCGAAATGCAGAGGTGGCAAACTTGGTTCATGTTTATCGCAATTTTAGTGACGTCTCTATTTTGCTCCTTCTCCCAAAAGCATCTTCCATGGATTTCAGCCGTCGGGGCCGTCGTCACTCTCGGCGGTGGCCTCGCATGGGCAGCGACCTTCCTTGCTCTATCGCCCAAACAAAGTGCTCGTTTCGTTTTTACTGAATTTTTGAACCAGTCTGGTTATCCTAGTACCGGGTGGGTTGGCGTGATGAGCCTGTACACTCCCGTGTATGCTTTGTATGGCACTGATGGCATCTTGCATATCGCCGAGGAGACGCAGGACGCGCCGAGAACTGCTCCGGTATGTCTTCTTACATAACAATGAAAAGGTGGTTAGAGATAACTAAATACTTCCTTTTGGCGTCTACAGAGAGCTATGATCTGGTCAATGATTCTGAGTGGCATCACGTCGCTTTTCGGCGCTTTGGTCATGTCTTTCTGCGCTGGGGATTGGGAGAGATATATGGGCTACGAGTACGTATCAAAACGGAGTTGATTATCCCATTTCTTATCCGTATCGAGTGGTTTTGCTCACCTAGAATAGTCTACCATTTCTCCCCTGGTTCGTGGAAACCCTGAACAACAGCATGGCCGGGGGTATTGTCTTTTTGGTCGTTGTCATTGTATTCCTCAAGTCAGTATTCCTTTTGACCGGTCATCGATATACCATTGCCATCTAACCCAGTCAGCTTCCTTATAGTTGTCAGCATCAACACCGCAGGTTCCCGACTTGCCTGGAGTCTTGCGAGGGACAATGCCCTGCCGTTCTCGGATGTCTTCGCAAAGGTTAACCAGGCGGTCAAGACGCCACTTAACGCTATCCTACTCACTATCGTGGGTGAGATTATCATAGGTGAGCCCCCTAGTCCTATCCGTGGTCAGCCGCAGCTTTTATATTGACTTGAGTGTAGGTGTGGTGATTTTTGGGAGTGATTATGACTTTGAAGCCATTGTCAGCCTAGGCGGTGTGGCCATCCAAATTGGATATTTGATTCCTGTTATCATGGTAAGTTATTACTCTGTATACCGGGCTTTTCCAAGGCGCTTTAGAGATATGATGAACTAACCTAATTATTATTCTTAGCTCCTCTGGGGCGGCCGCGGCGTGCTTCCATCACCCAGAGGGTTCACGCTTGGGAAATTAGGATGGGGCATTAACATAGCCTCTTGCTGTTGGTCGTCACTGGTAATAGTCATCTTATTGTAAGTCTTCGAGCAAGGAACAATCCAAGCATGTCTTCTGGTACTAAAGGAGTCAGCTTTCCGCTCTACGTTCCGGTAAACGCAGCAAATATTTGTCAGTTCAGCCCACAGATGTCATCCAAACTTTCAAGATCCAAAAGCTAACCACCGACTTGACAATCAGACAACATGAACTGGGCTATTGTCATGGTCGGGGGGGTTTTTTCCCTGATCTCTATCGACTGGGTACTGCGCGGTCGATTTCATTACAATGTCCCGGAGGAATAATTGATGAAACTGCAGATCGTGATTACTTCACCCAACTTTTCGATTTCGAGGAGCTATCTGGATTTCTCATGTCGAGATGGAGAGGCTAGTGAGTTTGCACGTCTGCTCAACAGAACAAGGCACGTCTCAACACGCGCAAACAATAAAGCCCAACAATTACTGTTACAACTCTGCTACCTTCAGATAGATGGCCAGAGGAAACACGATAGCAAAAGAACACGGTTTCTTTGCCCAGATAGGCATTTCATCGGCCCAATGCCATGCAACATTTAAAAAGCCCAACAATAAAATGACGCAGAATTGGAACAAACTCTAAGCATGGCCCTTGATATCCAACTCCCAAAGTAGACTAAAGAGGAAGCAAATCTCGGGCATGGACGTCGAATGCGACGAAGAGCGCTGTCGTACAGGCAATTATACCCGATGTCAGCAACATATACCCCTGTTCCTATGCCAACGCGGGGTCCGAGATTTCCGCCCAATCTGCTTATTCCTGATCGCGTTTCCCATGTTGTCCCCCGCAACAACCCGACAACCAGGACAAATCAGCTGCTCGCCCGTTTTTTTGGTGACGTGACCACAACTCAATTTTCCATTTCTTGTCCTGCATTCTATGCTGTCTCGTCTTGCACGCCAAAGCCACTGCGGCCGGGTCCCCTTCATGACACCAGCTTCATTTTGTCTCGACGACTTGGGCATTCTACACTGATGCTAGGCGCTACCGGTCGACCGTAGTTCGCCTCGACACTCTTTTCTGTGGCGCGACCAGCCATCTGACCTAACCACCTCCACCATGGATGACTACCAGAGGATCGAGAAAGTTGGCGAAGGTTGCTATTCATCCACGCCTGTGTTAGTATACATATCTAACCTTGTATAAGGAACCTATGGCGTGGTTTACAAAGCCCGTGACCTTGCTCACAATGGACGCATTGTCGCCTTGAAAAAGATCCGCCTCGAGACCGAAGATGAAGGCGTCCCCAGCACGGCAATCCGCGAGATTTCGGTTCTTAGAGAGATGAATCATCCCAACGTTGTTAGCCTGCTCAACATTGTTCATGCAGACAGCCACAAGCTATATCTGGTGCTCGAATTCCTTGACCTGGATCTGAAGAAGTATATGGATGCCCTCCCTATCACCGCCGGGGGTCGCGGCAAGGCCCTCCCGACCGGCTCGTCCGCTACCATTCGAAATCTAGGAATGGGTGAGGAAGTTGTTAGAAAATTCATGCTTCATCTATGCCGAGGAATCAAGTATTGTCACTCCCACCGCATTCTCCATCGCGACCTAAAGCCTCAGAACCTCCTCATTGACAAGGAAGGCAACCTCAAGCTTACCGACTTTGGCTTAGCCAGGGCTATTGGCGTGCCTCTCCGGACGTATACCCATGAGGTTGTGACTTTATGGTATCGTGCGCCAGAGATTCTACTCGGTGGTAGGCAATATTCGACCGGAGTGGATATGTGGTCCATTGGTTGTATCTTTGCCGAGATGTGCACCAAAAAGCCCCTGTTCGCGGGCGATTCTGAGATTGACGAAATTTTCAAAATCTTCCGGTAAGATTCCGCCAACGCCTTGATCCTCAAGATGATGAATGGGGGGCTAACTGCTGTCAGTATTCTTGGCACGCCTGACGAGGAGGTGTGGCCAGAAGTCACTTCGTATCCAGACTTCAAACCCTCATTTCCTAAATGGAACCGAGATTATACACGTGCCTTGTGCCCTAATCTCGACGAAAATGGACTCTTCTTGCTTGACTTGATGCTCGTCTACGATCCCGCTCATCGAATCTCTGCTAAGCAGGCATGCAATCACCCGTACTTTGATACAGTTCTGTAAAAGTCAAATTGACACTCCGGATGATGAGATTGAATAAAAATTGTCAGAGAAAGTTATGCTTTGAATAGGCTAGGCTCTTCAAGCCGTGGGTAATAGAATGGGAGTGATAATGGTAGGTTGGGTCTATCTGGGCAAGTTCCTTTAGGATGGAGGGGTTTTAGGTACTTTTCAGTAATATTTCAGTTATACCTCTATTCAAATCCTTAGATACATCAGAGGAAAAACATCAAAAGCACACATTTTTTTCAAAGGCACAGTACCCCATAGCAAATCACAACAAAGATATTCATAGACTACGCTCATGTACCGTGTTGGTTATCTATTGTCTATCTACCACCTAGCACGATGTGTATACCATTTAAATGCAGCTCCTTAAGCAGAGAGCCTTATATCTTCTGCTTAGTCGTCGCTCCAATAGCCTCTCCAGACGCAGGAATCAAGAAATCGCTAGCCTTGACTCTTCCGTCCGAGCCGCGAGCACCTTTCAGTGTGGAAGCATCAGTGCTGACAAAAGACTTGTCATTCCACGTCGTCTTGGAGTCCCACGAGTTGCCGGATGAGCTCACAGAGTCAATAAGACTGACCTGAGCCGAACCGGTATTGGAGGCAGCAATGTTTGCCTTCATCTTGGAGGACGAACTACGCATGTTGAAACCAACGTCACCGTTGCTCCACGCAGTGTTGCGCTCAAAGGTCAAAGATCCAGGGTTGCCGTTGTCAATAAATCCCTTTTTCAGGTTGTCAAAAGCGATGCAGTTGCGGACGATGTGGTTCGCAGCCGGGTTGTCCTTGATGCCCAGCTTGAAGCCGTTTCCGTCGCCCTCGAATGGGCTGAAGCCCCAACGGTTGACGCCGTTGCCCCAAGCATAGACTTCCTCGAGCGTGACGGGAGAACCGAACATGAACAGGTCCAGGCCATCGTCAACATTATCCCACAGCCGGGCGTTGCGGAGGACGTTGCCCTCGCCCTGGCCACTCTTGCAGGCGAAGCCATCGGCGCTCTCTCCGTTCTTGCGGGGGTCACGGTTACGATATGAGTCGAGGTTCACAACCACGTTATTGGAGGAAGCACCCTCGAGTTGGAAGCCGGTCTCGTAGTTGTCGTGAGTTAAGAGGCCCTCGTAGTAATTGTTGGAGGCATCACGGGCATAGATACCGTAAGGGCCATTAATCAGTCTGCCGAGATGTGAGCATTGGTGTTTCAAATCCTTAGAGGAAGAAACTTACTCCAGATCGTAGAAAGACCAGTAGTTGGCGTTCTGGATGTGGAAGATACCCCGCTCGGCATTGGGCAGCGATTCGTCAAGGTTCTTGGGAGTACTAGTAGGTGTCAGTTATTTAATTAGTTCCGCCGCCTCCGGAACATACTTACCCAGGCATTTTCTCTCCATCAATGATAACCTTCTCGCTCTGGTAGGGCCGAACCGTGATGGGCGAGCCCTTGCTGCCGCTCTTCTTGACCTGAATGTTGGCTGAAGGAGCATATGTGCCCTTGCGAAGATAGATGGTATCTCCGGCTTTAGCGGCATCTACGGCTGACTGGATAGAGCCATATGGGGCATCGAGAGTTCCTGATCCCTTGCCGGTGGGCGACACAAAGATGTCCTTCGCAGCGACGCCGCTCAGGAAGGCCAGAAGAAGAGCTGGAGTGAACATTTCCGCGGATATTCCAGGGCCAGCTTCAACCTAAGCTGTACAAGTCAATCCATCACTCTTCGGTACCGTCCAGCTCCAGCTTATATGTGCATAGCAGAATTGCCTAAATGAGGCGGACGGATCGACCCACTCCGAAAGACCGCAGAAAGGTGATTCCACCAATTACACCACCTGGTCTGCCTTGCCACGCAAGAACATCAGTGGTGGCCTTTCGACCGCGTTTCATTATCCCGAGAAATCAAATGCTATCTGGTATGGGTCAATAGAATAGGCGGTAAGCTTCTCGTATACGAGCGAGACGGGAAGTATGAGTCGCAAGGATCAGTAACATGCTTCTCTTTGATAAGCTTTTACAAGGTCAGTGACATTGCCGTGGTGGGCTGTTTGTGGATATTCGTCATGTCAAACTCCACTGAGCATCCACAATGTGAGCGTTTAAATAAATAACGGACTTGTTCTCGGTAGAATGGAGAACCTCTGGCCCCTCTCTCACTTGATGGCCCTCGTACGGTTCTATCCGCTTCTTCTTATCAAAGCGAGACTGCATCAATAGGCATCCAAAAAGATCAGAGTAATGCAATATACGAAGTACAGGCTATGATTCCGAGTAAACACAGACATTCAGTATGGGGGCTGTGACTTGAAACAATCACACGTGAAAAGGGCGTTCATCAGGCTGAGGATTGCTCGCAAGAGCTTCAATTCCTCATGTGAGATGTTTCAACGTATTAGGTAGCATCGATATGCACTCTTTCCCTTCTAGAATTCAACATCCCAGCTCCTGGAGCTTCCTAATCAGGTTCTCCGGGTTCTTCTTCTTGGTTTCGATGTCAATGCTACCTTTGCTAATGGTATGGATCTATTTCCACTTTCCATAGATCTTGTCGAGGGCGGCCTGAACCTTGGTGGCCTCGGAGATGTAGTACAGGGGAATGTGGTGATGGTGGGAGATTGGTTCCTACATTGTGAGCAAGCAAATAACGGAAACAGCAAGAATGTTGGAGACGTATAGTCTTTGCAATTCTTCCAGGTTTGTATGCTTGAGTTACGCTGTGGTAGAGATTGGGTCCCCAGTGTGAGATTTTATACTTGAATCCTATGCAATTAATCACTAAACATCCTGGTGCCTGCGTGGTTACCTTCCTTGCCTTAGCCGTTGATCATAACGCTCAGGGATTGAATCAAGGTCAGTAGTGGCCGTGGCATGGCTTCATTAGTCACAGCTTAGTAGCTGATCTTTCCACAGCTCGTCATCCTCATCGTGGTGTGTATGGTCGTCCAGTCTACACTAAATGTAGGCCCTAGTTTTCCTTTTTCTTTTTCCTACCTCTGATGATTAGCCCATTAGGCTGGCAATGGTGAATCATATCAAGACGTTGGAATTCTGCTCTGCCGTGTCCTTGAATAAAGATTACATCGTTACTGCCGCTGGAACGTATTATACTTTCGAATTCCACACCTAGTTCTGCAGGCAGTCTGGAGAGTAGCTTTTAGGCCCGTATAGGCCACTAAACACGGGTCGACGAGGTCCTAATCAGCTACGAACAGTCTCAACTCAAGATAGGCAACTGTCTATATCCAAGTCAGATCAGTATTAAGCGCTCGTGTGGTGTCATAGACCGGCCGACTGGGCCGATGACTCCACTACTCCAAAACCAAGTCATTTCTCAGGATCTGTTGTGATCTCTTCTCGAATGGTCGGGGCTTCAGAGCTACTCCCCTCGGCTTTCAACGCGGCTGTTCCCCCCGTCAATTGCTGATAAACATATTTCAGCTGGCCCCAGCCATCAATGATGGGGTAGAATCCTGCAATGAACATGGTGATCCAAACCCAGATGATTGCCACGATAATCCAGGCATCGAAGAATCCCTTCCCAAAGACATACTTTGCAGCATACATTGGCAGCGGCCTATATGAACAAATTAGTGTTGGAAGACATACTGCATAGCATGGGACTTACCAGAGAACCCAATGTCCTAGAAACGTTGCCAACGACCAGATGGCGGCCAGTGTACCCCATTTCTTGAGCCTTGCCTTGTCGGCAGTATAGCTGGCGACTCTCTCTTCATGAGAAACAGGCTCGTCATTCTGACCGGCTGTCTTTGTCTGCTCAAAAGCCAGGCGCTCATTTCGAAATTCGGCCCAGTTGTAGTTGTCAGGCTTAACAAGCGAAATGACGACAGAGTAGAGACCTGGGCTCAGAGCGGAAGCAACAGTTCCGTAGACACATGGCAATGTCTGGCCCGTAGATGCCACCGTAACCTCTCCGTATAACGATGAAGCAGTTCCAAGCCAGACAGCGATTCCAGTGACCAGTCCCAGCAGAGGCGAGATGATGGCGGCGGCTTTGGATTGCTTCTTCCACAGGATTGTAAACACGGTTGGAAAGATACCAGGGCACGTCAAAACACCCAGCATGTACAGTGTCCAGCCCAGGTCAACCTTTCCGTAGTACAAGGCGGTAGAAAAAGCAGCAGAGAACAGTCCGAAAAAGACGACACCGATGTGGCTCCAGCGGATAGCATCCTTGTCTGTAGCGTTCCTGTTGAAATATCGCCGGTATATGTCGAAACTGATGATTGAAGATACCGAAATAACCTGAGCCGAGATGGTCGACGTCACAGCCATAAACGTGATGAGCAGAACTGCCACTGCACCGCCTTTGCCCGCTATGGTCATGGCAGCATACGGCATGACAAGACCATTCGATACCTCGGTCGTCGACATTCGACGTGGAAATGTGGGAAACCTCTCAGAACCTTCTAGGGCCAGGGCTGAGAGACTCATCAGAGTTCCGAGACACCACGGAATACCAAAGTAGGCAATGCCTCCGACGATGTAGCCAGGGACTACGGCTTGGGGAGCTGCACTGAAAGCCTTTGCAAAGAATCCGGTGTCCATAATGACAAGACCAAAATTGGCTAGGATGTGAATGATTCCAAAGTATATGGCCTACAGAGTTAATATCCGAGGCTAGATTGCTATCTGGGGCGACTCACTCCTTTGCTCGTCATGGTCAAATATGACCCGTCTTCGTTGCCCGCCACAGGATGAGCTTTTCCAGCCTTGACGATGAGCCCGAACAGCTCCGACGGAGATCCAATCTCGGGCGTAAGGAAGGTCTTTATAGTGAAAAAGCAAATGATAATTGTGATGACAAAGGTGTGAAAATAGTCTGTCAGGAAAGTGGCTTTGATTCCTCCGACAAAGGTATAGAGCACCACTCCCACGGGGAGCAAGAAGGTTGCCGCAATGATATGCATGCCAGTCCTGCCTAGAGTTAGCTTTTTATGCTTACAGGATAAGTAGAAATACTTACAGTGCAGTAATTGCAGCACTCGCGCCCAGTAGCATGTTCGCAATCGCGATGATGTTGTTGATAAGACACAGAGCAATCCAAACGATGTGGCCGGCAGTCCCGTAACGGATTCTGACAATCTCAAGCAGCGTATGTGCTTCTGGAACTCTCATCTTGCATGCGATGCCGAGCAGCGAGAAGAAGACGATCATTGGCGAACAGCTAAAGATGCTCATGAGCTTGGTATTGACGCCGTGTGACTTCACGATTCTTACCCAGCCGCAAACCAGAATGGACCTGCAATACCAAAATTGTATCCCACAAGAGAGCTTCCCAGCATAGCTGTACTCCAGAGCCAGGACGAGATAACTGCCGAGGCGGTCAGGCCGGTGCCGACTCGGCGATTGGCTGTCATGAACATTTCAGTCGTCTTGTTGTCTTCGCCCACAGTCTTCTTGAGAATGTGGGTCGCAAACATCATGAAAAAGGCGATCAAGAAGCCAATGACAATTACCACAATGTAGCCGGCCGATTGCGGCAGCGGGGGCTCAATCGAGTCTGCGGCTCTTTTGAGGAGCGCGCCAGCTTCTGGGAGTGCCATTGTCGCGACTATTTCCAGTTCACCGGCCACTTGGCTCAACTTTGTTCAATAAACAACTGTGTTGTTGGATATGAAGCAATCTTTGTTGCAGGATCATGCATATGCGAGGAATTGTCATTTATCATCTCCATCTTGAAATCTCCAGGGGTCGGTACTGTCAGAGCACGCAATTCTGAAGCCGATCTCGCGAGACCACAATTCAACTAACAATGCCACTAACACCTATCACGCAATGCAGCTGCTTATCTGATTCGCAGACAACGTTCCCTGTCCTTGCCCTTGAAAGCTTTTTCAACGATAAGAGCCGCGAACATGACAACGCTCGGCAGTTAAAGTAAGGTTGAGGAACTGGCTTCGGCAGAACGGAGCTGCACACGTGTATTTGCAACCAGCTTGTAAGGCTTCTAGACTGTTGACCTTACGTGGAAGCGAATGACGTGATCAACCAGAGTTCTACAAGGGTGTAAGAAAATAGATAGCCAAGACTCCATGCATGGCTCTGTACCCACGTGCGATGACGCGAGATCTCAGGCTTCGATAAGGAATCAGCTACAACCAAGAATCCATCTCACAAGTTATCCGAGTTCAAGCTGGCCGTGTAATTAGTCTACAAGAACCGTCTAGTGATAATAGTATGATATATTAGCTAAAATTAATTACCTTCCTGCAGCACAAATGCGTTTGGTCTTCAACGTCCTTTTAACTATAAGAGAAGGCATAGATACTTCGCCAAGTCAAAAAAGGTGAAACCACAACGTGGCGGGATACGGCAAAGTCGATCAGAGCCTGGCCTTAAACAATTATTTTGCACTTAATTTTAAAGCAAAATTCTTGGACACAAGGTTCTCTTCGTTTATTCAAGGATAAAACGTGTTGCCTTTATCTTGATTCCGCGACGCGAGTCTATAGGGTAGGCCAGTTCAAGTGTTGTGAGAAGACGCGTTGAAAAACTTTGTCCCTATTGAAACGCGTGTGCCTCAGGCACTGAAGATGCTCACCCATAGCTTTGTGTAGCAGCTTGACACTCACGTGACAACTTCGCTATTTTCCTCAACACGTGGTTCGCAAAAGGCCCACAAACGGGGGCTTCTGATTATCGACCAGCACAAAACGGAGCCGAAAGACCAGGGGACCAGTAAGATAGATAGGAAGATGGGACAAAAGGCAAATGCACATATAATTATAATACATGGAATACATATCGAGAAAATGACTTGTTTCCACAAGTCTGAAATAGTCGTTGGTTTGTGGCGAAGTTTAATCGTGGCGACATATCATCAAGGGGATACTTTAAACTTGGTATCGAGGATCTCTAGCGCCTAGTTTAAAGATAGAAAGATGCAGAAAAGCTCAAACCGCCAGTGAGAAATATATGTTTCGTTAAATGAAGCGTGGAGCGACATAGCCTTGTGTGTCGTCCGTGAACAAGAAGCTATCTTGATGCCGACGGTCGCAGCTCGGCCGTCTCAACAAATGTTTTGGGTACTGTTACGACCACATGGAGACGATGTTCGGTTTACAGAGGAAGTCTCAAGCACTTGGAAGATATTTCAATGAGTGATGCATCAGCTGCTGTGCAGGTTGATGGAGATTGAGTGAGTAATTGACTAATTGTGACAAGGTACCTAAGGCAGGCAAGGTATGAGAGGAAGATGAGCGCAATCAAAGCCCGAAGCTCAGTACTAATAATGCCACACCGTGTTTCTGGGGTTCAAAGTCGGGAAATCATAAATAATTGTGCTTTCACATTGTCACACACGGGGTGTCCATTTTAAGTGCGTTACGTGACCCAGATTTCGGCGCGACCTGATTTTACGTATTGATGTGGTGCGCTAGGTTCTCTATAGTCAACGAATGCTTCAGGGCTTTTAATTCAGGCGCCTTTGTGATACAATGGGTGAGGGACTCGACTAGACATCTTGTTCCTGTTCAACTGACACGCACACAAGAAACCGCGACTCTTTGCCTCTCTTTATTCGTTTACCTTGGCCACTGGCAGTCCTCGACTATGTGATCTCGAATTATTCTCCTTGATCACCCCCTGAAATTTGGGGAATATTGGGCCGTGGTCCCTGTAATCGCGGCAAAGTCTGTAAGCCCGCCAGGACGGTGGAGTTTAGAAGGACGCCCCCAGTAATGAGAGGCGAGCCCGCCTGGTCCCTTGCCTCAGTATACGAATAGGTCGTGGCGATGATTGGGAGATGAATAACACGTGGGCTAGCGACATGCACTGCTACAAGCCGTTTCAATTGTTAGGGCTCTGCGTGACATACCAAGACCGCCACTTAATAAACTGGCGCATGCCGGTTGATAGCTATGCCAGGATGAGCCCAAACTGGACCCCAAAGAGCGTATCTCCTGCTGTTATCTTAAAGATCTGGTTATCGAGATACCAGCTTTTAAACAGAGACGTCAAACATTGGAGAGATCTTCATAGCCCAGCGGCGACCGTCGTTGTGATCTCCAAGGGGGGTACGGAGCTTTATTACATCAGTGAAATCCAGGTAAGACGAAATGGATCCGTCATGTTATTGATGGAGCCGAGATCATACTCTCTGCACCACTGACGTCGTTTGGCTAGCCCAGGTTTGGGGTAATGCCACCCATGTGCTGTGATGCTATTAAAACTCAACTGCTGGCCTAGACTTCAAGGATGGAAACCAACAGTCCCGCAGTAGGGCCGAAAAGAAACTTGTCAACGGTCAATAGTGGATGTCTGTTAGAGTCCTCATAATGGTATATGATTGGGGCTCTTGATGAATGGGCGAAGGGATACAAAATGTGGCCGCGACCCCCGTGAGCGGAATGTCCAGAAAGGGAATCCCCGTTTTATCGGGACATCCTAAAGTAGCGTCTCCTGAATAGAACTTCCTGGCCGTCGGACTCTCCGTCCAGACCCGCGCTTGGGTTTGGAGTCGACCCTAGCTCTTTAGACTTGAGGGTTCAAAAACCCTGGCACTTGGTCCGAGCTATCTAGAGTTTTGGAGAGTCGGGTCATTGGGGTGAAAGGTGTGACCTCCCTAGACTGAACCTGGATCCAACGGTCCGTTGTGCTCCCCACGTTCTTGAGTTTGATGGCCCCATTACGAGAAGGGGGGACAAGATATCTACGGGATAACGTGAAAGTGCCGGTAGCATGGTCTACCCGCTTTAGGCGACGCCATCTGCAAACTCTTCTACCGGAGAAAATGAGGCTTTTAACTCTTTAATTCAAGATGTTGTAGGGCACCATCTATACACGCGCTACCTCGTGATACAAGGTCATACTGACTCGTCTCACGCCCCTAAATTTGCCGACAAACCACAATATGACTTGCTCTTGATACTTGGCCATAAGCATTGCTATTCGGTCAACCCCCGGCGCTGTAGCTTGTGGAGTAACGATGAAGATCTGTTGCTTCTCCTAGACTCCCTTCCTCATGAGGGCAGGTTTCTTCAGATCAACCAGAGTGCTGTGACGACATCGCTCCTCAAGCATCCATAACCCACGTCTCCATCCCATCACCATATGGAAGTGTATCCTTGGTGGCCGTGGCAATTTTATACCGGCCTTCCCCAGTCTGATACCACAACCCTAGGCTAGTCAACGCGTCGACCGCTTCCCCGCCCTGTCCTCGCTCTAGAACCCGCCCCTTTGCGCCGGATCCGCACCATGATGCCATGGTGTTGTGCCGTCCATGCCTTGCGCATCTCCAATCCATTTCTCCATCTTTACCCCGTACCCCGACTGGAAGTCACAGCTCGTTAATCGGCCCGGATGGGGCTCTAGCCCCTGCTCTAGAATTCCAGATACAAATTCATGACATGCTTATTGGTCTCGGGCATGTCCCTAGTGCCTAGGTTCCCCTCAGAACGACGCCAAGTCTCTTCCCCAGCTGGGGACGGACAGGGTACCCCGTAGTGGTGATGATGTTTATGCCATTGTGTTCAAGTTAAACCGTGTTTTTTTATATCTTGACTTTAGGCAGCCTTTCTTTTTAAGGTAAAGCTTTTATTTTATATTTAGGTCTTTTAACCTTTTATAAATAATTAGCCCTTTTCTTTTACTTAATTACTTTAATTCTTTAACCTCTCTAGTAATACTAATAGCCCCCTTATCTAGGGATTAAATTTCTAATCTATTAGGCTATTAAGAAACTTATCTTACTTTTAATAGCGCTTATCTCTTTATCTTAGTATATATACTAGCTTATATAATTATTTTCTTTTAATTATAATAAATTTTTTTTTTTCTCTAGAGTTATAAGCTCTAAGTTTAAAAATAAAATATAATTAAAAATAGCTAGAAATATATATATTAGCTAATTAAATAATTTAAGGCTTTTAATATTAAGTTCTTTAAGATTTTAAAGCTTAAATAATAGCTTTTTTTTATTAAAATATTAA